>JASXSY010001941.1:0-57355 GCA_034509805.1 Sipha maydis | reverse complement strand
AAACGGAAGGATGATGAGGATAGAAAGGGGCGTTATGTTTTTATCACTCGAGAAACGAGACGATAGCGGGATTGGATGGAGGGGTGATATTCAGGGTTCCGGGAAAAGCGTGTCAACGAGAATTTCATTTTGTTAACACAATCCACGGTGGCGGTGTCGCACACACATGCGTGTATTTATACATATAAATATATATATTATACCAACGAGAAACGTTGTTTTCATCGTCTGTCTTTGCCATTACACACGCGCACGCGTATACTCGTGTATACCTATATACGTCTATAAATACAAACGTGTAAGGAAGAAGAAAAACCAAATAAACGATCTATTCTCTGTGCGCCCGGGGACCGCCAAATCCCGTTTACTGCATTTCAATGTAATTCCATCGGCTTTTGCCACCACCCACGCCATCACACTTTTGTTGTCATATATATATATATATATACAGAAAATTACATCGTTACGCCCATTGCTACTTTTTCTTTTGGTTGCAAATGGTTAAAAAAAATGCGAATAAACGATCCGTGCTCAAGTGAGACAACGCGCTGCGCATTGAGACTGCTTATCGCGTGGAATCCCAATCGCATAAGACTTTAAACGAATACAATTCTTAATAGTTATTGTTGTATTCACATGCGCAATAATGGCAAAAATTAAATGCTTTCAAAGTATGATACAATTTTCCGTCTATAAAAAAACATATATGTAAATATAAAAAGTGTTCTCTTTAATTATTGCGTATCCATCCCTGAAACTTTTCATACAGTCTCGTTCAAAAAGTTTTCAAATGTAGTATTCGTTAACACAGCGGCAACGGCATTTAAATAACAATTACTGCAGTACAGAGATTTTCAAAAATATTCTAATTATTTCCAACTATATAAGAACAGTAAAGTGGCGAAAATTCTTGATTATATTGTATCATTCTCGATTCACGTGTTCGATTAGTACGTATGGAATAATTTAATTACACTTATAAATCCCCATTATGGTACACCGCGATTGTAAATTTAATTAAAAAGCTATTTGGCAAGAAACGAGTTATGGCCATTTAAAACATAATTTTTATGTAGAATAATAACCGACAACAGTTAAATATTAATTAATTCATTCGGGGACAACTGATTTACGATAGTTTATAATATGATAGAACCCCGAGAACCGTAATCGTAATATTACACGTACCATCTTACGTAATAGCTTATATAATAATAGTTGCTTGACATAATACGTGAAAGGATAAAACGTAATGCTGAAGAACTAATGCGTGAAAAAAATAAAATAATAAAATAAAGCCTTTTCAATTATCCCTTCGTGCATTAAATGGACGATACGAATTTGCGGGCTACGCGTATATGTTTGAGCGTGTGTGTAAGTTCTCGTTTGAGTGTGTGTGTGTGTGTGTGTGTGTTGGAGATGCCACACATGCCGTTACACGGGATTTCGGGTCTGGCGGCGATATTAATAAGCTTTAATACCACGTGTGTATACACATACACACACACACACGAGTGACGGTGGCGGTCCCTTTAAATCATTACATAATTTGACCCTTATATAACGCACCTTCTTCTCCTCCTCCTCCTCATCCTCATCCTCCTCTTGCTCCACCAGTTCTTCATATCCAGTTCCTTCTCGTGAAGGGTCGGGAGTGGAAAAAGGAAAAACGGTAGCAGTGTCAGTGGCTATAGAGGCCGCCGACGGTGCGCGTTTCGCAGTCGTAAACGGCGGCTACGACTGTATACGACTACGATATAATATAAGGGACGTAAAAGCTGCACCAGGCCACTGTCGTCCCCTCATTGTTTGACACTGTGACGGGAGCTAATTGAATAGTTTGTAGATTGAAAACGATATTGCGGGCCACTGCGGGGACCGTACGCGCGGGGCGGCTGTTGCGGCGGAAGGGCGGACGAGCGAGCGTGTGCGCGCTTGAGCGTGTATGTATATCCGCCCGCCCCCGCACTGTGCACCGTATACGGACGGTCAGTTCCGGAGATTACCGCACGCCATAACACTTTCGCCACGCCGCCGCACCACGCGTTGCAACAGCTTGGGCGAGCTTCGGACCGTCGGCCGAGAGACAGGTGTTCGCTCTGCTGCTTTGGGGTGTAGACCGCGGGACGACGAAACTTTTGTCGTGTATCTCTGTATTTTATGTATATATAAATATATATATATATGCAGATATAACGCTTTTCTGTACACAAACACATTTCTATACGCATGTAGACGCACGGGGACGAACTCGATGTCGTACAGTATAACGTACATGTATAAAAATAGGAAATTTATGATACACGTGTATTGCTGGTGTATTCAACAAAAAAATAAGTATCTATAGAATAAATAATGCCATTGGAGTACGTCGATTTTGCAGCTCTTTGATATTCTGCTTTCAGAAATGTTTTTATTTACTTTATTTAATAATATATAGGTATTATTACTTATTAATGTTTCGAACTGCCTCAGAGGTTTATTGGATTTTTGAAATTAAATTGACAAATACATTGCTGTTAATTCTTAAAACCATGGACGTAGCCTCAACTGTGAGTGACAATAGCCTAATACCTATATCAGAGGACATTTGTTGATATCATTGGAAAAATCTAGGTGATTCGATATGAATGATGTACGGAGAACTTCTCTCCGAAAATTATCGTGATAATAGTTTTATTTTTAACTGTAAAAAAAATAAATGTTTGCCGATTTTTTAAAAAATGTGTTTAGATAAGAATACAATATTTTATAACATGTACGAGTATGATTATCAAACTTCGAAAAAAAAAATAGTAAATTAAATACTTAGTAACTACTGAATACATTTTTTAAATGATTTCTTTACTGACCTTTTTAATGAAAATCGTAGGAATCCTATACATTTATACTGGAAAAAACAAATTTACATCAGCCCAAAATAATAATTAGTTACCATGTGAAAATCAATCCATTTTAATGTAAATTTATCATACTTTAATCAAATTTTGATAGGACGAATTATAAATAGCCATTTACATATTAATCATTCATTTCAATTGATTAGAAATTATTATAACACTGTGATTTCTATATAATAAAAATGTTTAGAAAATAAAAAGTAAATTAAGAATACTAATTTTTATAAATTCCACATAAATTGTTCATTGCATTTGTAAATTTTAATTTTACACCAATACACTGAAATTATTTTGCTATGCTAGTATACGTATATTATGAAAACGACTTTTTTTCTTCAATTTCATCGATAGAATTTTAACAGTTAAACTGAATTATTTTTACAATATTTATGTCCATTTGGGTGTATATTTGCGTTGTAGGTATATTTTTCAAATTATTGTAAACTATAAATAGGTATACCTACTAACCTTCAAAATTTATGCGCCACAATATGTTATATACTTTACATTGAATTATTCTACATATTATATAGTATGAATTTCAAAAAGTGATTTTTATTTATTCAATATAAATATCATAAATTGTTTTCGGAAGTTTGAGTATATATTCATTGTATACTATATTTTATATATATATTATATTCAATATATTTTATTTTACTTATTGTATTATATATAACACCTATAGGTACTATTTAAATTCAAAAAATAATATAAGTACGCGTTACTTACTAAATGTAATGTTATTTAATTATTATATTATTATTATAATTATCTATTTATATTATATTATTATTAGCAACTGCGTCTTTTCTGTGTTAACGGTGACCAATTGTGTAATCTTGCAACAACATAAAATAATAATACGCACAGCTGGAGGAAATTTTAATTATTATTATCAACGTTTGGTATACGCGTAACGAATCAAACGGAAAATTGCATACAAACTTCTTGTAAATACATATTACTTGCATATAGTGAGTGCCTATGTGTTCTATATACGTGTGTAAATGTATATTCAGAAAACAATAACTGAAACAAAACACGTTTTGTAATACTATAATATTGTTGTAATAAACGAACTAACCGAAGAATACTATACATAATGTATATGTGTGTACATATTTAAAATTTTAAGACATGATTTTTAACGATACAAATGTATATATATATTAGTTGCATTATTTTCTACCAGTACACCGACAACGTATAGTATATATGTATGCGTGTGTTTGTGTATATGAATGTGTGTGTGTGTGTGTGTGTGTGTGTGTGTGTGTGTGTGTGTGTGTGTGTGTGTGTGTGTAAACCGTTTAAAAACCACGCTTATATAGTGTTTAAGATATACGGGATTAAAAAAAATATTTTAGCCGTCGCACCCTTTAAGGATACGCGTATAAGTCTGATGTACGCAGTTAACATGGCGAATTATAGGTATACGTACGACGGCCATATTGCAGCCCCCGTGCCGGATATTCCCCCGAGTGCAAACAGCGACTACGTTTACGCACAGTGGCAGCTACAGTATTTGCTCGTACAGACATATTATAGGGAGTGTGTAGAATAGCCGCTGCGATATATAATAATAGTAATAATAATAATATATATATATATATACTATATTCGTTTATACAGGGGCCAACAAATCCCTCGTTATATGCTTTCGCCGATACCACCGTCGCCGCAAAGACGCGTTACGCGTATAATAATAAACCAACCCCTTTTTTCTTACAGTCGCACATACCGTATATATTATTATATTATGATGATTTCGCGTGCGATAAGACTCGCGTCTTTTGTGCGCGCACGTCGTATATATTTATTATACCTACTCCGATGTACACATTATTATATTGTTACGTATTATTATTATTATTATTATTATACTGCTGTACTGCACCGCAATGGAAAGAGAGAAAAAGGTCATCTTGCCATTATGCGTGTGTGTGTTCGAAGCACATTATATACCATCAGCCCATAAACCAAACCAATTAATTCCTCACCCGGTGGTACCATTTATTGTTTTTTATGATCCTTTGTTGTCAGTTTCGCGACAAACGATATAATTGAAAAAAAAATACACCTCTATCGTATGCATACACGCACGCACGTACACACGTTCACACACGTGCATACACATATACACACACTTATATTTGCCAATTAGGTACAAGCAACAGTCGCGGTAGATGCGTTTATAGAAAAATAAAAAATGATATGTCTAGCGATTTTTTTCTTTCTTTTTTATACCAGGTCATTAAAATAAGACTTAAGTTATCAGATTATACGTACATAATACATTATTATACAGATGTTAAACCATATTATCAACGCATCGCGTACTTTCTAATTTTATGCGACGATTAATTAATCTATGAAACATTTAAATTTAAAAATTATACGTTTTTATTAAAAACGTTCTATATAAATTCAAGTACAATATTTTGAATTATTATACTTGCATTTTTTTTTCTCATCAAAACAATAAAAAATGTGTGTTAGGATCCAAGTGAGAACCTACCTAAGTATCGATTTCTACGCACCGTTGTATGATTCTATAGATAGGTACATCATATAATACTTGTATAATTTGAATTACCGCATTAATACATTATTCCATCAATATACATATCGAATAGCATTCGTAATCATTTACATAATTATATCTTCAAATGTAATATTCTAATGCTACGTACAGTATTTTATTAACGTTTGCTCAAATTTTCGAATTGTTTTTACTTCCTCCTACGCGTTTCAAATTCGTGTTGTCGCGACGCAGTACTCGTTATAAACGCAGTTATATTACTAGAGTACGACGTTTCAAAATATCGTATAACACGAGACGTTCAGCAACGTTTGCAGCCATGTAAGTATTATACACGAAAATGATGTGTTGAAGGATAATGGTATATACATAATATATAAAAATAAATATGGTGAAATACGCTCGTCGCGCGGTAAAACTTTAGCGCCCTTAATAATCCTTCTCGGTAGAGTCGGAGGGGTAGAGCTTTTACCACAGCCTGTATGCGCGTGTGTTTTTATCCCCCTCGGTTTTCTCTTTTTTTTTTTTTTTTTTTTTTTATGCTGAAAACGAAGTTTTGTGTCCGCGATGTGGCAGCGGCGGCTGCGGCGGCGGCAGACGAGAGGGGTTTGCAGCAATCGCACACATCTGTTACCGCTTTTGACCGCCGCGGCGGTTGCCGATATTTGCGCGGACGTCATTTGTCACCGGCCGGTCGAAATCATAGGCCAATAAAAACGCCGTTTTCCCGTCCGTGTATATATAATATTATTATATACACATACACATACACACACGTGCTCGCGCGTGTACGTATTTATATAAATATGCATCGTACATGTATAGCATATTATGTGTACGTTGGTAAATACATATTTATAGCATATGTACAATGTACCGTCTGTAGAACAAAACGATGGATCCTTGCGTGGATTTCACCACAAAATGCTACGTTTAACTGTACATAAAAATATACATATATAAGTGTGTGTGTACGAGTTTAAAGTTATAATATACACATTCCTTGAACGAGTGTTTTTATTATTGTTCAGTTTTATGATTTTTGTTTCATAATATGTTGATTAATAGGATCAGGTTATAAGTTTAAATTTAATAATTATAAAATAAAAATTTACAATAAAATTTATAAAAAAAAAACCAGGGTCGGTGCTTGCAAACATTTATGGATGGGGGATTATAAATAATAATAATAATAACGTTTCAAAAACAAAATTCTAACATACTAATATTACTTAATTTGTTGATGATTATTGTAAACTATATAAATAGATAATTCATAGGTGGGGAGGTATTGCACCCCTCCTTACTCCCACTCACCCTAACGTTAGCTCTGAAAATAAAATACATTTTCACCCGTTTAAAAATTCATATTATACGTATTATAATGATGCTGCTCGAATTAAATATGCATTCTATCGTGGTGTTAAGTCTTGGAATTAATTACAGTACATTTAAATTAACTCGAGATTATGATTATCATTAACCTGCTTGTACTCCCGCGTTGCATAATAGATTTAATACGAAATCTTCTATCGAATTAAGATAAGGTGCTTTACAGTTTTATAACGCTTTTAGAAATGTTAACATTATTAGAAAACTTTACGTAGCGTAAGTGTTATATGCTATACTCACAGCTAGCCAGCCTGTCTCGCCACGCGATCGGGTTGTTGACCAACCCTTGGAACCCGGGCCAGTACAGGTTTCTGGTGGTCAGGTCGGCCAGCGTGGTGGCCGGGTGCTTGACGCCACCGTTGTGGAAGTAGGACGCGGCCGCGGCCATTCCGGCGGCCGCGATGCCGGCCACGCTGTTGAACGCCCGCTGCTGGTGGCTGATGGCGGCCGCGGCCCCCGTGGTCGGCGGCCGCGACAGTATCTGCTCGATGCCGTGCGGGTTGCCCGCCGTGCACCCGTTCTTCATCTCGGTCATGGTGTGCAGCGCGGCCAGTGGCGGGCTGTTGCTGCACGGCACGTCCAGAAAGTTGAACATGGGCGACAGCATGTTATGGTGATGGTGGTGCTGCTGCTGGGACAACATCATTGTAGAGCCCAACGACGACCTGTGTGCACACGAATAACATATAGGCATTGTACGCATCGTAAACGGACGGCACGTTTATGAACAATTACGTATATCATGTATACATACATACAGGGTGCACCGTGAAGTTATATAAGGCTGTATTAAACGTGCACACCGTTTATATACTCGGGACACACTATGTATGCATATATCCGTATATAGTACACGAAGCACAAAGACTGCGGGTCAGTAAAAAATCGTACAATAAACAATGTTTGCAGGTGAAGTACACGGATTCATCAAACGATATAGCAGAGACGTGGGGCTTACACGGTCGAACATTTGATGTTCAGCGTTACGAACACGCATGTTGTTTATACTTTCATAATGAATTACTTGACGGGAACGCGTTAAGTTCGTGGGTACCGAGCCCCCTCATAAATGTGCACCTACGCTTGCCGCCTTACGCTTTGCGCAGTACTAACCGACTCGGCCCTTCCGTCCCGAATCGCAGCACACGTTGTACCTACGTGCGTGTAATGTTCAGAACGATAAAAATTTTACGCCGCGGGGCACGAACGCGACGGGTACGAACCGCGCGCGCGATAAAGTCACCGCCACCCCGTCGTCCGGTAATTATTACACTACTTCGCCGCGTCGGTGTTACGATAATAATGAATAATGTATTGTTGTACTTGCGTGCGTACGGGTTTATCACCGCGTATGCGAGTGCATCACTACGTACAATATACGGATACACATGATGATGATGATGATGATGATGATGATGCGAATGCGCGCGCTGTCGTCACATTTTCAACCCGCGCGGAGACCGTTACATCACAATGATTCGCGTTACGACCCTCCCGAATGTATTTATCGATGTAGAAACTATTGTTATTGCTCGTAATACCGGAAAATTTCCATTCTCATCGCGCTGTAGCCCCGGTAACGACGCGGTTTATTATTCCAGTTTCGGGTGTATATTTTTACGCGGGTATACATGTATACGCGTGTACGTGTGTGTGTATAATATATTCGTACGGTATACCTACGCTCTATGCGCGCGTATTTCGGTGAGTTCCGTGGCTAATCTCGAAATATACGGTTCACATTGAAAGCATTGCGTGTAAATACGTAATATGTAAAGTATATTTACTTATCGCCATGTGGCCATGTACAATTTATTCAACGATACATATTTTAAAATTTTTAAATATTATATAGATCATCATTGAATACGTTGAATCGATAAAGATGAAAAAGCATAGTCGGAAATATTAGATGATCAATTTTCTAATTGCGATTCAAAAATGCGAAAGAATCATAAATAAATAAACAGTCTAACCGTATAAAGTTGATTATGTGAGGATTGTTTATTATTATTTTTCATCACCGAATACAATAACCCTTCATTATTGTAACGTTTTGTCGGTCCTAACTCAATATATAGTTATAAACATGACTGTTTTTAAGAGAAAAAAAAATAAAACATCATTTTATATCTATAATATTAATATTTTACGTAAACATTATATTTAATAAATTATTATACTACGAATTGTATTCGTTGGACTTTAGGAGGTGTACTAACATTTCGTAAAAATTACGAGCTTAAAACGTTTGAAAATGATTATGTACGACATTTTACGGAGAAAACGGAGTAACGGACCAGTTCAAGGTTGTACAGAAAAATGACACACGTAGCGGATATCTCTAATCGGGGACTAGGTTGTTGGGAAAAACAATCCTATGTCGTTGTAGCGCATACCTACATTTTATTCGTGTTTTCGTCGGGGTAATTTAAATGTCCGGTTTTAAGGTGTGCTCGCCGATAACACAGATCGATCTCACCGCAGTGTACGCCTGTTATTTGTACGCGTTGAATTTTAGGACAAATCGCCACGGGACTGTCCGCGATATATCGTTTACGAGGAAGAAATCACAAATCGGTACAACTAACCTGGACGAGTCCTCAGCCTCGCTGGTCGTCCCGCTCTGCGCTCCCGGCGATGCCGTCGTGGTGAATGCTTGGCACACCGGACGATTTTCAAAAAGTCACCGTTGCGACGGCGACGAGTGCGACACGGACAAGTGGCGGCTGTCGTCCACTTCCACGTGCTAGACGTCCGCGGCGTCAACGACGACGGCGGCGTTGGTCGACGAACACGTCATGGTGCGGACCGTCTCGGGACGTATTGCGTACAAGTCGAATGTAGAACAGCACGGAATCGTGGGAAACGAAAAAAAATCAACTGACAAAATACAGAATAAATCGCACGACGTACGAGAAATGTAACGTAGGTAAATGTTTTTCGTGAACCGTAGTATTTTTTTTTTTTTTTTTTAAAAACGAAAAATGTTTACCGAGCGAAACGCGTCAACAGTGCACGACGACAACGACGACGACGACGAACGTCTGGTCTGCGCGGACAAAGTACTACGACGTACCGACGACTATATTATTGTCTATTATATGCGGTAGTAACGCGTTAAACGAAACAAAAAAAATAAAAATAAAAAAAATATTAATAAAGTAAAAAAAAATAAACCGTACACGCGTACACCTCTGTATGGTCGCGATCGGAAAGTATCCGCGGGGCGAACGATTGCGATGTGAGCGAAAAAAACGACGGACGATAAATGAATACGGACACCTCGGGACGCTCACCCCACGTTCGCCGCGGCGCCGCCCACCGGTCCCAGATTGGACGGTCGCGTGTGCCCGCCCACCAGGGCTTCACCGCCACATCCGCCACCACCGCCGCCGCGCGCACTCCGGTCCGCGGCACGGCCGTGTTAATCAATTACTACTCAACCGAACTCGATTTTAATGCTTTGTTATTATGATGTTCGTTCGTTACGGTTAACAGGGGTTTGCGTGTGTCCCCACGATGCCGTCGGGCCACGCCCCGCGAAAGAATATAGTATATACCTATTATTATTACTATTATTATTATTATTATTACTATAAATATTAATATATTGGTGTATAACGTGTAAACACACGTGGTTATGTACTATATATATATATATTATAATATTAATATTAAACTATTCGATGAGCGGAAAAAAATATAATATCAGATTAACTATAACAACAGTTTTGGCGATAAATTTTTTTTTTTTTTGTTTTTATAAATTTTTTTATTATATTATACATACGATTGAATAAAAAATTATATACCTTCCGTAAGCATAGCTTGTGTCGAAGGTATGGGTTAACTGTTTTATATAATATATATATATGTAAATTTACAATTTTATTTTAGGAGATTACATACTTAAATATTGTGTATCTAATAATCCAACCATAATATAAATCAATAAATCGTATCTAATATTCGTGCGTGCACTGGTAAAACGAGGCTAATAATATAACCGTCCTAAACGAAGCGTTTGAATATGCGAAAAAAATAATTCGGTTAAAATACCCGAAGTTACCAGGTACATTGAAACTCCCCTCAGCCCTCGATTAACTCTTGTCGTACTCTCTATATTGTCTCCTTCACTCTTCCTAGTGCCGACTTCCTTATCTTAATTATAATATGTAATCGCCCACTACTTTTAACCTCTGTCATTAACCCGTACAAAGCCCTGCTATAACGTTAGTTTTGATAGAGGTATTTTCATAATGAAAAAAAAAAAAAAATTCAAAACCTTATATAAATCCATCGATTTATAGTTAATAATTTTATTTTTTAGAACAAGAAAATTTGCTTGCGGAATTACACTGTGCACTTCAGTCTGGACGTGCTATATGTCCAATGTCTATTTAAAGTCTCCGCAGGTTCCACTTATATCCTCGTGAAACACTCTGTACACATAAACCAGTACGTTAGGGACGTGATATAATTATCGAACATTTACTATATCATGTTATAATGTGCCGTTGTCGACGTTGAAACAATTATAGTGCAACTATACGATCTAGGTATATACAATTGTAGAAATTATATTAACTAAACGTACTTTATGTACATATAATACCTTCATCCTTCGATATTCCTGAATTCCTATACACATATTTTCCAGCTGCATATAGTATGATTGACCTCAATATATTATATTAGATATAGTATATGCGTAATGTTTTGAATAATTAATAATAATTATCACAGTAGATGTACTGTTACAAATATTTTTTACAAAGTATACTTATAGGTACGTGTGTATATTATAATGAACATAATTAAGCGTAATTAGGTTTGAAGATTTTTTTTTTTTTTTATGAACTGGCCACATTTTTAGAAATATTTCCAATGCTACACGATCAAAAACCTAAAAATGACTTCCATAAAAATAATGCACACAAGACTGCGTCCACTTAAAAAAAAAACGTAAAAGCGTAAGTTTTCTACAGTGTCCGAATATCCATCCGAATCACTTGCACATACCCGTTCGTAACACATTTTTCGTTGGAGCATATCATATTAATTCAAAGAAGATAAAAAAATATTTAAAGCAATTATTACATAACTTTTACTATATAGTATCAGAACATGCCAGTATTAGGTTTACGCGCTTGTCGTAATAATTACATATGTTGCAGGTATTTGTAAAGAAATACATTTACAAAGGTTTAAAAAAACATCAAATCTATAGGCTAAAGCACCGTTTTATTTTTCATTTTTGATGGATTCTCTATGTAAATATTAAAATTAAATAAAATGTATATCAAATAGGTTGTCTGTTTACACCCTCCTAAAAAGCAAGTGAAGCGTATACAAATCACGAAAACTCGTCAGTCATTTTTCATTACTCCCCTTCTATACGATTTCACTTCTTATTATATTAATGTTCCACACATTTACATTTAACATTAAAGTATAATTTTCATATTATTAATGCATTCGTTGCTTTATAAATATATATATATTGATCTCATTATGTATTAAGATTAAAATAAAATTATATAATTTTATGAGATATTTAGGTAAAGATAAAATGTATTTTGGGATAATGTACAATGACTAATTTTTACACGATTTTTATAACAGCAATTTAAACTTTATAAATATGATAAATAATTATACTGTTTGATAATAAAATTGTTTAATTTTAAACTAGAATATAAAATTAGTACATTTTTATATCAATAATAATATACATTGAATATTATTATAATTATAATACATTTTAAAAATACTTTTTTTATAATAATTTTAAGATATATAATTAAGCTGTATACTTCAATAGTTATCTATAGTATCTATAAACTGTTGACCCTTCAATAATTCGATATATGTACGGTATTTTAACTATTCACTTTAAATATTTATATTTGATTTTATAATATTTTTTGGAAAAAAAAAAAAATTTCCTAAAATTGATAAGTAAAAATTCGAATTTAAAATATGGATCCATAATTTGGAACCTATCTCAACTTAATCAAGTTAATCGTTTAAATAAAGAAAATACAGTCATACTATACATACTATAGTGCGAGTATGAGTGTCTTAAGGATTCATAAGATACTCGTATATATAGTAAATATTTGCTTTAAATTATTTTACTAAGAAAATTGTTTCGTAACTAGATCTATACATACTTACTACCAAACTTAAATTTAATAAAATGTCTTTTATTTTTAAAAATTGTTTATAGTAATATTCACTGTTCTGAGTTATTGGAAAAAATGAATTGAAACAAGCTTTTCATAGCAAGTTTAGTGTCCATTATCAAATCATTGTTATAATAAACGTATTAGTCGCATGCTTTAATAATCTTGATATTTTCGACTAGGATTTTTAATTATAATAATTTATATTTAATTATATTTTTATATTCAAAACTTGTTTCATTAATTATTTGTCTTATAATATTCAAAACTCTTCCAGTGGCGCAATTATCGGGAGTGTTGGGTGTGCAATTCACAGGGGCACCCGGTCTTGAGGAGCCCCTAGATTAAAAATTTCATATACGATATTCCTACTATATTATTCCTATAATATTAAATACATTAACTACAATAAATTATATTAACCATGACATAAAAGAAAACGATATTTTCTAAAAATATATTAAAAGGTAACAACGTGTGACTGCTTTTCATTTTTACTATTAGGTAAGGGCCCCGGTCCAGAAATTTTCACATGGGCCCCTTATTATCAAGTTGCGCCACTGAACTCTACCTTTACATTGTTTGTATACTATTATAATATAAGTGAATTAATCTAATACATATTATGTATTAGGTTCATTCATTTATAAGAAATATTGTACAATAATGCCCTCGGACATCAAAAAAAAAAAAATAATTAATATATAAATAAAAGTATAAAAGTATATAACTGTATTTATATGCTTTATATACTCATTCAGTACATGTACATACATGTATATAAAATTTATAAACAATACTTACAAGTAATACTTAACAAACGTCATACTGTATACAATATACTATTATACATTGTGTGATGGGTAGTTAAATTATTAAAGCTTTATCGAATGTACGCATTTGCGAAATATTATATTACTATAATGATGATTACTGCATTTATCATTTCAGAATAACAGTTTTAATCAAAATATAAAAGCTTTTTATTTTAGATAAATTATTGCAGCAAACAATAAACCCTATGATATAGCATACCATAAAGTAATTCATGTTAATTAAAAAATATTATATCTAGGGGTGAATCCCCTTGATTTTTGTGTATTAACATTGGCATGCTCATCTATTGTGTTCAGATACCATTACTAAATGGTAGGGATTCAAAAGTTACCATTTTAACATTATCCCTTGCATTTTTCAAATTTGATTTTTTTGTTCTAATAACTGTTTGATTTTATAAAGCACCATACACATTATCCGATATGATGAGGCCATTTATATATTTAATAGCTTTATGCGATAAAAATCATTTAACTTGTGTTTTTTAAACAGCATCATATATAATTTTTATGACATTGAATAGATTAATAAAATTATAAATTTTAGTTTGCTAACATTTGTCACAGTTTACTCATAAATATAATCAAATATATGTATGTCATATAAATATAATTTAGAATATAAATTAAAAAAAAAAAACTATTAAAAGACAAAAATAAAAATATATTACTTCTAAATATATTATATTGCAAAATATTATAGGTACTTAAAAGTACATACACAATACAACATTAGATATTATTAGTTCACTACTACAATTTCTAAAGATAATTAATAATTTAATTTATACACAAATTGTTTCTTTTAAATATGAAAAAATCAGTAAATTTTTTATGTATATATAGCTATTCAAAGCAGTAATATACACATACACACACATATACATAAATAGAAAACTCGAAGTGTAACTGAAGAAATTAAATTAAAATTTCTCTTTAGAATAGAGCTAAAAAAAAGTTTTGATCCGGAATAGAATTTTATCTACTTATACGGCGAGTATAACTAAAATAGTAAAAATTATTCATAAGCTATTTTCTTCCGTTGTGTGAGGAATGAAAAAATAATTTTTCATTTTAAAATTTATTGTTACAATATTTTAATATTTTTTGTTCAAAATAACTATACCTATATCATAATAAATATTATCTGAGAAATAATGTTTGAATTATTAAGTAAAGCACAAATATATATATATATATATATATATATATATACATATATATATATTTATGTATTACATAAAGAACTCTAACCTGTGCAGAAATAGCTTAGTAAGTGATCTAACATTATTTATTGTATGTACTTTTATACGTATCTATTTATACTTCATTGTTAGAAAAACAAACAATATTATTGATATAATATACAATTTAAACATGTTGTACCTTTTATTTACGATTAAATAATTCATAGGAATTCAATAAAATTATAATCCTAAAAGCAATGGAAGTAATTAAAAACATATAATTATTTTTTTAGAACTTCCGTTAAACGATTAAGTTTGAAAATCACATAAAAATAACAATATTGTGTAAATATTATTACACAGTTATAAATTCGATGTTGTCGCCATTAATTTCTAGATTTTTTTTCATTGCGATCATATATGATGAGAAAGTAAAAAATAAAAATCTCATAGTTATATCTATTGTACATTAAAAACCTCATAAAACATATTCATTACGCTGCGTAGTCATTGTTCAATTTTTACATTAAGAGTATCACGTCTTTAATAGCAGTAAAGTAATAATAGGTAAACCGTTCGAACACCACCTTTGATATTTCTTTAGATAGTGTATGGTATTAGATGCTCACGTTAGCTGCTACATTATTTAATCGTTTAATAACACTCATAATACTACTGCAATGATGCAATTTATAACGCGAATACATTCAGAATATAAGATGAATACACGTATATATATATAATGGGGGAACCCCCCTACAAATGGTAATTTTATTTGTACTAATTTGGCGTTGAAAACATCTGTCCACCTTTCGCGAAGGTATATAAAATTGTATAGTACGATGTGTCATAACGGATACAATATAATGAACCAAACAAATAATTTACCCCTTATGTATTTCGAAACAAGTCAATGGGGTAGAAGATATGTAGGTATAATGCGTAAGTATACCCAACTTATTGTAATTTGTAGGTCAACAATACAATAATAAAATGCATAGAAAAAAAAGTCGATTACAATAGAAACGACCGTGAACAATTATGTTATATCTACGGTTTTTAATTAATTATCACTGCAATTATTTAAAACAAAACATAATATATAATACGCGCAGATACTTTTAAAACGAATGGAAATGTTTATTAAAAAAATAAAAAATATAGTTACATTACATTATGTATCATAAAGGGCATTTGTTATTTTATGCTGTTAAAGATCGTAAATGTATGGATATAAGTATAAACGAATTCAAAGACCATTTGTGTTTCACTTTTTGTTTTTCTAAATAAAAATATAAATAAAAAATATTGTTCAATACGAAAAAAAAAAATGAATGGAAAAACAGAGAGAAGAAATCTTCTGGCAGGGATATTGTATTAAAACGGAAAATTAAAAAACATCAATTTACGCCGTTCTTTTTACATTGTTTATTGGATGCTAACTTTTTAATACAAAACTTTTTTTATACCGATAAGACTGTCGCAAAAGCAGCCAATTTTATTATTTCTTTTTGTTATTTTTTTATATCCTTGATAACTTAAAAGAACCACCCTCCTACTTGTATACAAATGGCTCCGATATTGGCAAAGGTTTTCATAACTTTTTTTGATTTCTATATTAAACGTGTTACAAGTACAGTAATAAATTATACGCCCTAATAATGTTTTTTTTAACCTATCCACTTCCTCAACCTCTGCATTTACTTTTCGAAAGAAAAAACCTCCCGTCATCCCTTTGCAAATTAAGTTACTTTTAGTATAATAACGAGAAAAGAGGGGATGTTCTTTTTCTTTTTTTTTACACTCCATTAGTCTTCTAAACTATAAACAATCTCGTTTATTTTGAAAACATTTACAACGTTATTATGCTACTCTGCCAATTTTTAGTGTAATTGATTTTTCGTCACACATGGCAATAGCACCTAAGTAAATGAACAAAAGTAAATTTATAAATTTCAACAATTTCATAAAATTGGTTAAGTAAGTAGTAGGTAATAATTAACTGTAACGATTATTTATGAAAATATGTAAAATTAAATTTAAATAATTTTTAATCACACTCATAGTATTTAGATGTTAAACATATTACTATATCTACGTTTTTTTTTATATTCTCACTCAATAAATACACAATACACAATAAATGTAATTGTGAACAATAAATGGACGCGTCATTCACTTATACGTGTAGTATACAGGTATAATTCACGGTGGTTGTGAGACCAAAGAAATAATCACATCTAAGTAGTTTGATTTTTATTTGAGTACGGAAAAAAAAAGTACATTTTATGTTCATATGTAATATGAATTAAAGCAATGGACATGAGACGTTGGGAAAGAATTTATTAAAAAATTAGTTAATGTGGAAAATATTGTTTATTTATTGATACATTCTTTCCTATAATACCAGAGCAATAACTATTAACAATATTAATATAAATAAAATGCTATTATTACCTAGTAGAAACTCAAGATTTTACTTGACCAGTTGAAATATCATAATAACTTTAAATTTACACAAAAATAAAGATATTTAGTATAGTATATAATAACTAATACCTTTATACACTTAATCTAATAATTACTATAAAACATTATTTATTAGATATAACACTTAAAAGTTTGGTTTCCAATGAAACACAGAAAAAAGGTAAATTTATCGAATTTCTTAAATATTTTTGTTTTTAGATGTTATGATAGGTCCAAACAATACTATATCTTTACTTCCATCTCAAATAATACATTAATTATACTCTGTATAAAAAATATATTTGGTCTACCTTTAATCTTCCTCTGAACTACTTTTATCACGTTAAGATATTTTGATTTGTATGCAGATGAAATAAAAGTGATTTCATAACAAATTTGAAAGTTTACCATTTTCAAAATTTTTATAGTACCTATTCTCTCTAATTAAAAAGTATATGTTCATTGAGAATAAAAATAAACCTTTCTATTTTTCAGAAAATCATATGAATATATATATACATATTATTCATATGGAATCATATAATACTTTTAAAAAATGTTAATACATTTTCTGAAAAAAAATTAAATGTCTTCAATCCTTTTAACCTTTTAACTTTCACTAAAAATTAAATACAATGATATGAAATCAGTAACTAAATCAGGATTCAATTATAATTTAAAGTTATACTCGTGTATTTGTCATAACTTGCACATAAGTCATAAATTACATCTCAAGCGCTTGCGAGTATGCAAAAGTTTATGTTGTAAATTTCAGAATTTATTGAAAGCTTAACAAAATAGTATTAGTCTTGTCTAATCACTGTATTATAGATAAATAAATGATTTTGTTTTAAAATACCGTATGGAACAACATATTCATCAAAAATTATACTGTGGTTTAAATCAGTTGTCTATAGTTAACGGATATTTATTTTTTTTTGACATTTTAAACAACTTACTCTTTGGTTTTGTCAGTTCACTCATACTTTGTACGTTTGAACAATCGGTTGTAAGTTTACAGTAATTTCGAATAATGCAGAATACAAACAGTACGAACTGCAAATCGTGTTCAATTTTACATCTATAACAAAATTTACTTTTAATTAATATTTCATTGTATTTTATTTATTTATTTTATTTTTTTTTTTTATCGTACCAGCAAGTGGAAAAATTACAACAAAAAAATGGATCATTTATCGCGAAATCGATATTAACGAAAGTATAGTAAATTATATGCGTAGAGCAGATACACAAATGACAGAAGTAACGATAAATTAGCGTAATGATTTGGTCGTCGTATTCATGGTCTGCAACAATACGCAAGATCAAAATTATTGATAACAACGATCGAATTCTGACAAGCACTTTGAATAAATATTATTACACCGTGTGTACAAACGCGTACATAACATTATTTATATATACACGTGTGTGCTGTGTACGGGGAGTGAAAAATGGACAACGGCCGCGTGGATATATCATATAATGTAACATTATGCGCGTACTGCATGTGTATGGATCAAAAAGAGGGTGCCCCGAGGCACATGTGGTCAGCTTGATTTGTTTTCGATAAGCGAAAAGGTATGACCCCACGGGACCCTTTCTTGTATACAAAGTATGGAAAAAAAACACGCCCATACACTTACATGCGTCGTAATAATTTAAATTTCGTTGTGAGGAAAGACCGCGACTCCGCGACGAGTGGTGAGTGCGCGGGGCCGAAAAACAAAAACGAATTTCAAAGTAGAATTACGAGTTTTTATAGTGGAGAAAAAAGAATGAACGTATAGGGGCTGCAATACGTTTTTACGGTTACCTGTAGTCGTAACTCGAACGAAATATTGAAAACATCTGATCAAGTCGTAAAACGGTGTGTTTCCGTAATACCGTTGCGGCCAGCATGTTGGATGTGAAATAGGAAATATCATTTCATTGAAAGGGATTTATTAAATTTTGAATTGAATGCTCGGAAAAAAAAATGTTCACCGCGTCACCGACGACGAATGTTATTTCACGAAACATTCTTTATAAGACGTCGCAGTATCGGCTACCTATAAAACTAGAACTCTCGAGGAGATAACCAACTGTTTTTCATATAGTATACCGTATGCAACGTATATTTAAATATTTACGTTTACAAGTTAGGCACTTCTATAGTATTCTATAGTATTCTATAGTTGATCGGTATATGCAGATAAGGTAAATTTGAAGCTATCAGCGAGGTTTCACTAATTGTGTTACGAGTGTAATAAAGATAATCGAATTGTATGGTTTTAAACAATTCGTACTCATGACTTAAGACTTTTTATAATATATTTTTTGAATCATCATTAATGTTTCAATAAAAAATTGAAAATAAATAACTTTAATTTTTAAACTTGAAGGTTATTGCATTAAAAGTATTTTTCCCTGACTAATCAATTTTTTAATTTAATAGGGTTTATCATTTTTCATTTTTCATATTTTACAGAACAATAGTATTGACTACCATTTTTTAATTAATTCATAATTTAATAAAATTTGATTTATTGATTTATTTTATATGGCTTCATATAATTTTTTAATAAGTTTTGTAGGATAATATATAATTCGTTTAACTCATAGTTAATGAAAATCATAATAAATTATCAGAAAACTTCAAGATTATCTTAAAATTTTACAAAAATAAAAAGTTAAATATTTTTAAAACTTTACAAAAAACTTAATTATCTCAATCAACACCAATTTTTTATTGTAATTCGTAAGCTCACATAGAGAACAGTATATTTCTGTATCCCTTGAGTTTCAATATCATTAGTCGAAATGGTACATTTTTACGTTTTAAATTTGTTATAATAATTCAATAATTACTTTAACATTATCAGCTTTTTAAATAAAATACATAAGATTGTTGAATATTTCATAAAATAAAATAGTTATTTCTACCTTTATTTATCTTTTTAAAACTAATTTAATTTTTAACTAAGTAAATATTTCTTCTTTTTTCATCTGTTCTTGTATTGATAGTATTGGTTGTATTCAACATTATTTATCTATTCAACTACCTATTTAAAATAAACCAATTATTTTAATATCACTTAAAATATTTTGAATATATTATTACATTGCATGCAGATTAAAAATATTTACAAGATAGTTTTTTATGTTCCTGTGCGTATAGCCGATTGAGAAATATTTTATTTTCTAAAATATACTAGTAAAAATTAATCTACATGATCAATAGGGATACCTACTTATTATTTTAAAGTTGGATCAAGTATCTTTTATTGATATGATTTTCAACCTGAGTAATTAACCATACACATGTAACTTAACAATTTTATACAAATATATATTGGCAAGTATTATTCATGCATTGCTATTTTTAAAAAACTTTAGAATAGTAGTTCCAAATGTACTATAAGTACATTCACTAGTGTGTTGGTATGTTATAGCCGCGGTTAGTAAATTTTGTACTTAAAATAATTGCTTGAGAATGTTTTATTAATTCAGTTTTTTATTTTATATATTCCTGAAGGCTATGGGCCAGCATAATTTTTGTTGCTTTTACGTATTATGTTACAATTCAGGCAAGTTAGTCGTAAGTAAACAATTTATTTTGCACCCTATCCGTAAAAAATTTCTGGATCCGTCCCTGAAATGTCATGAATATTATAAAGATAATATTCTTTAAAACTTTTAAAGATTCGGCTCGCGGAAATCGGCAGTTTTGATAAAAAGCAAATATTTTGCCTATATCAATAACATAAGGAAATAGGCACATAATATAAAAACGATTTTAACCTTTATATTATTTACGTTGGAAATAGTGAATTTTGCAATAAATTGAAATAGTTCATTTTGAAATAACATATTGATGGAAATAGGCAGTTTTTAACAAAATGGCAATTTTTACATCGAGTTTTATCGAAGAAATAGTGCATTTTTGTCAAAAATTAATCATACCATTCCATTTGTCGTGGTTTCTTACATATATTTCCATGTATAACTCAATTTGGTCAAAAATGGAATAGGCAGTTTTGGAAAAGAACCCCTCAACTGTTTTTGATACCGACGTGTAGATATTAATATTTCCGATAAGTTTATCGATAAAAATAATCTCGTACACTAACACTATGCATACTGAATACTCGTATTAGAAACTGTGGCACGGGAGAAATATTTTTTCTACCATGAATACTTATTCATCATATTGTCACTCTCGATTCAAATCAGATGCAGTTTCTATTTAAGGTCAGGTTTTTTAAAACAAATAACAAAACGCAAAGGCAGTCTTTGAAAGTAGCAGGAGTCGGTAGAGGAAAGATTACTTATCCCATGGCCAATTGTACGTTGTCTGTCTACGTGTAAACTCTCCTAGTATTTTGTTAATACGGCTGCCCGAAGGAAGTACTAAAAATATTGTATGCAAGAAGGTTGTATAAAAAAAACATAAAAGATTGACTAAGCATAAAAACTATTTTGCACTCAAAAATATTACTTATAATAATTCTAAATAATATCATAAATATGAAAAAAATAAAAAATAATGCTCACGAGTGAATCCAAGTAATTCAGTTAGTATGTTATAAAAGGAAAATAAAATTACGATAAAATTAATCTTCGTATTCACAAACGTGTAAATAAAATAATCTATAAGTTGCTAAATATTATATTATATGTACTAAAATAATTGATAAATATAGAAAATTCCATATAGTTAAACTGTATCATTATTCTAAAATACACAAATGATAATATTGTCGTCCTTAAAATATCTATAAAAATAAAATATGTTTGGTTATGAATAGAGGTCTTATTTTTGTATGTAAATGTAAATATACGTGTTCATGTACACCGTGATCACGTGAATGAAATAAAATAAATCACGTATTGTTAATACCCAAGAATGAACAAAAACTTAATACGTATCACGTATCTGAATCATATTCAAGTGAATACTTATGAATGTGATTGTATGTAGTTCATTAATTTAAAATATTATATAAGAGGTATGTATATTATATTTAAATATCTAATCTTTTTTATTTTAATACTTTACTACTTCATGTTAAAAATCAACTTTTAAATAAATACAATATTTTAATTTAATTATACTTTCTTTTTTTTTTTTTGAGGATAAAAGGTACTTTTTAAATGTATGATTACTCTCGTTTACTATACGTAAACGAGCTTTATAATTAAATGTATAAAGTTATACCTTTTCTAACCAATGTCAAGTAGTCACCATAAATAAACATAACAATAAATTATATTGAACCATTTAAATTAAATGGTTACAGCAGTTTTTTCCATTAAAAAAATAAAGTGTATTTCAGAAAAGTTTCATAATATAAAATAGCTGGAATATTTTAAAGTTAATCATTTTTTAATTTCATTTTAAAAAGATATGAACTTCAACTAAATATAATTAAGTACATAAAATGTAGTTTTAGATTAAGTTTTTAGATCACTACCTTACCTTCATAAATGGGATTTAAATATATATAAATATATATAAATATATATAAATATATATATATATATATATATATATATATATATATATATATATATATAATATATATTATAAATATCCTTATTTACCTAAACTATAATAAATAACTAACCCATCGATTAGTATACAAAAATCGGACGTGTAATTTTCAAATTCTTATCATAAAATTTAGATTTAATTATATAAACTGTTTTTATTTTATTTTATGGTACATGTACTTATTAATCAATATCCTTTTCTCAAAATAATTTAAAGATTTTATACTGAAAATATTTTCCATTCAAGATTTATGATATAACTAAGCATATTCAATTTGATAAATGCAATTTGAGAACTTTTTACTGTATGAATAGGTAGTAAATATTTGTCTTGTACTCATATAACTTAATATAGCTTTGGCACATAGCTTTTAGCTACAAGATTTATACTTATGTACTTATAGATGAATACTTAAGTTTAAACTTACATAATAAATAATCAATGAGAACCAAAAATTATATACCTATATACCTAAAAAACCATTAATATCTTCAAGATGTATTTAAAATATTAAATTGATAGCTAAAATCAATACCTAATTTTACCTTTGAGTACTTATACAATTAATTTAATTACATTTCCAATTAAATACGCATATTATAATAATGTGTATAGGTATAAAAATATTTTTCAAAAATTATTTAATTGTTTATTGCATATTATACTAATTATGCATTGATATACAAATTAAATTCGTATTTTAAGGATGTTGATTGAACTGCAAAAAGAAAAAAAATCACGGTAAGTAATTTTATGTATACTGATGTCCATTCGATATTCATCAATACCATTTTCTTTTTTGAAAACGTCGTAAAAATGATATAAAATAAATATATCGTATGTCTGTCGCGGTATGTATGCTTTTGCAGCACACGATTGTATAGTGAGGACATGTTTACGCCTAAATTCCAATTGAATATTCTAAGGGTCCGGCAATGGCATCAATATTTCGTACTTGCGTGCATCTTGGGGATTACCGGAGGGTAAAAACAAGAAAATAAGAATGGTGAGGACCGACTAGAGGGGAATAGGGGTGGATATCGTATTCACATGCGAAGGCGTCAGGAGAAAATTGTATATATCAGTTTCGAAGCGCAATAAAATATTTCGTACACGTTGTTATATATCAGCCCGAAGAAAGTGAGGGGATGGAGGTGAACGTGAAGCCCTCTTGAGTATAACAGAAAACCGAAATCAAAAAAACTTGGACAGTCCGAATGGGGTTTTTTATTATTATATATAATATTTTCCATCCGTATTCAAAACGCCTCGACCAATGATAATTCATTCGAACGTGTTAACAAGACAGCTATACGTGCGTGTAGCACATCTAATACTTCAGTTCTTTCTATAAGGGGAATAAACAATGTTTGGAATGTATAAAATAAAAACTTTACAACAGTAAAATAAAAAACTTTACTATAACTCGTAACTTATGCGACCATCGCTTCGCAGGGAATGGCGACTTTTTGTTTGGTCCTATAAACAAAATCACTATATTATGTCGCAATGTATAATATGTGCGACAAGATTTGGTTCATATTATACAGCAACTATGTGCAAATAAAACATAACATTATAAATACGTAATACTAAAACTGTGCACGATTTATTGATCGAGTTAGAAATGTAACCAACGAATACATCTGTGTATAAATTAATAATTAACTTATTATAAATAACTAATAATTTATTATATTACTATATTAATAGTCCATTGAGTGCATTATTTTTGGTAAATATATTGTAAAAAGTCAAACCTTCGATGAATTTACGATTATTTAATTAATTAAAGATTTTTCGCACTTTTTCTATATTTATATCTGTATGCCTAACACGCATACACCGTCACACAAATATTTTGTGAAATGATTTATTTACCTACCCAATTGTTAAAAAATTATGAATACTTAGAATTAATGAGGTAATAAAATAGAAAAGGCCTGATCAGAGGCGCGAACTTGTTGAAATTATGGAGGACAAAATAAAAATATTTAATGCCTACCTATGAAAACAAAAATTGGTCGCTACATTCGCACAATATAAATTGCACAATAAAAGTGTATTGATGTTTATTGTTGTATTTGAAAATTGACTATCGAGTATCAATCAGCTACTCGCCCACCTTCCAAATGAAGAATGGCAATTGTCCTCTGTTTCTGTAGATTTGCGCCTCTGAACCTGGTGAATAACCGAATTAAACCTTATAGGTCGTGTGTGACAAATACACAGTTATTAATTCTAAAACAATATCATCAGGATTCGGAACTTATAGCGCTTATAATCATCAAAATAAACTCTACATTATGAAGCATTTCATACTTCAAAATAGACAGTAGAATAAGCACATAAAAATATTAAAAATTAATAAAAAAAAAGCATGACAAATGTTATAAACTAATTTATTTTTTATAATCGTTTGATTAAAATACTTAAAAACATAAAAAATGTCACCGTCAAAAAAATCAAAAGCTTTTAATGCTTTTAAGTTTCTGAGAACATTTCAATTTCTTTATTTAACTGTTTATACACTTTCTGAGCTCCCTTATTTTTCTGAAAAGTAAATTTCAAATTTTTTAAGGAAAATTTAATAATTTAATTGTATCAAAAAAATATATTTTAAAATATTTTTTACTTTTCCTATTGCATTAAATAATCAAACTTTTTTTAAAAATTTTTGAATGCAAAAACTTTTCTATTGTTTATCAATATTGTTCTATAAGCCAAAAATAATCGCTCGACATCTACTGATGTATATACGATATCGTCGCTAAAGTAGGTTAACTCACTACGATTATCACCACCAAGTATTTTTGACTTTTTATCTTATACTTTAAGGCAGGGATCGGCAACCTTTTTACTTACGTGGGCCATATTTTTACCATATTTTTATCAGCTTTTCATTGAGAGCCGTAAAAAATACAATTTCAACATATAGTACTAATATATTTATGGTTAACAACAATCATATTATGAATTTAACATTTCGAGATTGTCCTTAATAACTAATTTTAAATTAAATGTACAAATAGAGAAAATTTAAAAATTTAAAAATAATTATTAATTAGTGATTTTTGAGGTTGAATTTTTCTCGCTGATTAATTTGTATCCACTTTCATATTCATTGTTGATATGCTTAATCGTGAAAAATATTTATTTTTTCAGAATTTTAGGATTGAAAATGTCTACTTACAATTATAAGTGCTACCGAAAGCAGTAATAATTTTTTTAGCAAAACATTTAATGCGTTGAAAATCTACTCCAAAAAGACTTAAATAAAATATTTTTAGTTCATTACTTTCTTTAAAAGCAATTTTAAAAACTTTGTTGTTTTGCAGTGCTATGATTTCCATCTATAAATTAGAATTATCATCGTTCACAGAAAAAGGGTTTTGAAACAACTTGATATTTTTTTCATGTACTTACATAAAAATCAAAAAATTATATTGAAAATTGTTTCTGTAGGTTTTATTTTTAAAAAATTAATTTTTCTACTAGTAGTTTCCCGATGTAAAGTTGATTTAGATGATTCTAATATAATTTCACAATTATATATATACGATTGGATTACTTTCTCACTTATATTCTCACATTGTTACATAATAGTCATGATTCGATTTTATTTATTACAAATTAAGATATAAAATTAAAATTTTAAACAACATAAAATGTATTTGGAAAGCCTCAGCAAAAAGTTCCGAAGGTCGAATGCGACCCGCGCAATCCCGGTATCAGCTCTAAAGCAATTAATGTTTTCAAAAAAAAGTGTGGAGTTTTATAAAATTGTATTATATTATATAATGTAATTATATTCCTTGGTAGTACGATACAATAAAAAATATTACTTTTAGTTCTAACTTAAAACGGTGAAAAACAAACAAAAAAAGAATGGAAATCAACTGAAATGTCTAGTTTTTTATCAGTGACTTGTGCCAAAATTAGAGAGATATGCAAAAAATGTGTATAGTAACAATCTACATGGAAAAAAATAGTATTTTTTAATTTCATATTTGAGATCATTGTAACATGATATCCGATTCAATAGCACTATGTTAGATTTAGTCAAATCAGAAAAATAAACAAATGCTTGAAGTTCCGAACCATGGTTATCATTATTCAAAAACGGATTAATTTTCGACTTAACAAATTCTTACGATTTGATCAGCCACACTTTTTGTATTAGGATTATAATTATTTTAATTTCTTTGGCGAAAAGTAACATAATTCAGAAATTGATTCTTAAGTATTTCGATAAAACAGTGTTAAGTTTGTTATGAATGCCTGATACTGTAATAAGTAACATTGTAATATTGTAATAAGTAGTGGTATTAGATTAGCGTATGTAAATATTATATTATTTTTTTTTTCATATGCAACACCGTCCGTTTTAAGGAATATGCTGAACAAGCTCCTTTAACCGGTCGGCGGGACTGCTCGCTGGGCATGAGCACAACCGAGTCAGCTCGGGGATAGACACAGAGCATTCTTATCATTCAGAACATTACAGAGCATTACGTTTAGTTTATATAATTATATTTTAGTTAGTAATAAAACCGTTTCTTTTGTTTAATTGTGCATCAAATACATTTAATAGTCCTTTTTACAAATTGTGGATTGATCTAATTTATTTACATTCGGACACCTAAGTGCGTCCGTAACAAGTTACACCCAAATAAAAATAATAAACATCTTAAATGTTTATTAATGTATTACAACACTAAGCACCCTTTACAAATATGCCTGCATTGATATATAAACTTCAGTTATTTATCAATGCAGGCATATTTGCGTGTTATGATTTTATTCAATTGTACTAATCGTCTATACAGAAAGATCCAAAATATGTGTTATTGATTATATTATCCCTATTCCTTGGCCACGGTAAATAAAATAGATTAAAATGTTTTTTAAATATGTAAATGGAGTACAATCTTGATTATTATTCCTTGGCAATTTTAGACTTGTTTGATGCGATATTATTAACATTCATCAGACAATTTTTAAAAATATTTATCATAATAATCTTATTATGATGAAGTCATGATATTAACGTTGAAATATAATTAATATAATAATCACAATAATAGCATTTATAATAATAATAATAATGATAATTGTATTAATAATAATATAGTAGTAATAATAATATAATAAATTGGATACCTACCCTTACAATAAGTTAATGTGTTATTAGCGCGATATCTAGTAGCGCAATGACGCGTCATCTGTACTCTATCGATGAAAAAACGACATATTTTTTATCACAATAATATGTTAATATATTTTTTGATAACAAATATTCACATGTAACCATAAGCACCGTGCACGAGTTCTAAACTCCATAAATGTTGAGTTATAAAAAAGCATCAAAAGGGAAGAAAAAAAAATTGACACATTGAAAACCATTTGCAAAATCTATATAAATAAAATATAAGTTAAAGATGAGCTCCGACGAAGATAATGTTGAAGATAAACCTAATTTGGCTACAGAAGAATAGTAAGTTGATCTAAATTAACAAAAGATTGTTTAATTATTATTTACCCTCTAAAAGTTTACCAAACTCGTTTTCTAAAATATTAATTTCTTCTTGTAACTTAATTTTAACATTTTGTCTCTTCAAAGAATCTATTAATTCCAGTTGTTTCTTGAATCCTGAGATTAGTACTTCTTTTTCTCTGTTACATTTAGCCAATGCATCATCATTTTTTGATAACATTTTTAAATATTTTTCTTCTGCTTCTTTATGTGCTGTCTCTAGTTTCTTTAATGTTTCTTTAAGCTGCTTATTCTCATCTGCTGTTTTAGCGAAAATTGATCTTTGTTTTTCATGTACAATTTGTTCATGTTTGAACTTTTTCTCTATTCCTCCCATGTCTTTTATCAACCTATTCATCTCAGAATCTCTAGTTTTCAGGGTTCCTGTTAACATTTCTACTTCTCTATCATGTTTTTTTATTTTCTCTTTAAGCAATGATAATTGATAAATGCATTTATCTTTTTCTTCAGTCAGTTTTTTATTTTCTTCTTGTAATTGATCATTTAAATCTTCCTTTTTCAAAAGATCACTGTTTAAACGGTCAATTTCTTTTTGTAAAACATAATTTTTGATGGTAGTTTCTTTACTCGAAACAGTCTTGTATTCTTCAATTGTATCACCATTATCAATAATTTTCATAAAAGTATTGAATTCTGATGATCTAATTGGTTTTGGTTTGTGCTTTACATCTGGTATACTTTGTTTATTATAATCAACCATCTTACTTTTCATTTCACTGATTTCTTCCATAAATTTTCTAGTTATTTTGTTGTTTTCTTCATATTTCATTTGCAGTTCTTCTTCATTTTTTAGTATTTCTGTTTGTTCCTTTGGCATACCGGCCATATTGTTGGTGTTTTATTAATTACCAAGTACTCTAAGTAATTTAGTACTAATTAAATCAAATTAATGTTTTTAGGTATTATTCAATTACAATTTAAACTAATAAAACTAAATGTATAATTGACAATGGTACATGAAAATATTTTATTTTGTTTACATTATTCATATTAATTAATGATTATGGTAACTATGGTATTATCAATTTACAGTGTTACCAAAAAACTGATTATACTTTTTAATTTGTAAATAATTAAAAATTAAAAGTTGGACACTTATAATTTAAAATTTTTAACAAATTGAATGAACAAATCAATTGTTTATACCTATTTAGTATTGTATTTATTTGTTCAAAATTATAGTATTTTTACCAAATTTATGTTGAAATGTTTTAATGTTATTGTCAAATTATAATTATTGATTAGTTATTTGGCAATATTTATTAGGATATGCTGCTGGTTTTTTGTGAAATAGACCAAGGAAATGGTGATTTGACAATTGACCTGGATTTTTATTTGGGTTATGATTGTATTTTTTCATCTACACACATTTTTTAAATATTTATTATATTTTTCATCTGTTTGTAGAAATGTTATTTATTTTAGTATTTCAAAATAATCAGAATATTGAATAAGTTTGCATAAAGCTGTATGCATTAATTTAAACATTATTAAAGAAAATGATTGTTTTTTTTATAGCGTTAATATAGTACTTAGCTCCTCTTCAGATATATCAGAAAAAAGAGAAGGTATTGAAGGTACAGAAATTGATATAGCAGAATGGTTGAAATACTAAAATATGAACAATTTATTATTTATAGACTATTATAAGAAAATAATTTAAAAATAATAGTCTCAATAAATTGTTGTATAATTGGTTGAAATCATATTATTATCATTTTGTTTAAAATATACTATTTACTTTATAAGTTTTTATTAAAAATGTTTATTAATTGAATAAAAATATTAAATTTAATTAATTAAAAATATGAATTATTATGAAAAGATACATCTTTATTTTTATATTCTCTAACCAAATTGTAAATATGTACTAATTATTTTGAATTTCAGTTGGAATGATACTTACAATATAGAACTGAACAATTTCAAAAACTTTGGAGATACAGGTGCTGAATGGTTTGGCCATACTATAGGACAGAAAATGATTAAGTAAGGTTATGGACTTACACTTGTAAAATGTATTCTGTGAAAACTAGTGAAAAATTAATAGATCAATTGATTTATTAATACACAATATAAATTATATAAAGAAAAGAGTTTTCTTCCCTTGTCCCTTTCTCCCAAATATTTGGGGTTGGCCACCCTTGTTCTAAACCTCCACTTGTTTCGATTTTCTTCATTCCCTACGCATGCATCAACAGTCCTCATATCATTCTCATTTGTATCCAACCATTTCATTTTTGGTCTTCCTCTTTCTTTTTTCTTTTCAATATTCATTTTCATTACCACTCTTACGGTTTATTTCTTCTTGCTTTATTACATGCCCAAACCATTTCAATCTATTAATCTATAATATCTTAATTTATTTTCTGTCATTTTGTCCACTATCGATGCTACACCAATATTACCTCTTTCATATTCGTTACTCATTTCCACAAAACTCATACTCTGTTTTATTCTATTACTAACCGCCCAGTACTCCGAACCATATAGCATAGTTAGTCTCACCACAGAATAGATTAAAACTACAACTGCGCCGGGCGCCAGTAATTAGGGGGCGCCAAAATGTTGTGGTCAGAAATTTTAAATTTGTTCACTTGTAAAAATTTAAAACTTCTAATTTAAATTATTTTGATAACAGTATTATATATACAAACCTATCTATACAAACAAATATTATAGGTATTATATTATTACATTGTTTTTATTAAAATTGTTAATACATTACAATATGTAAAATAAAATATTAATTTTCATAGTTTATATGATTTTCTTATATTTATTCATCGTGTACATTAATATGTAAAAAAAAAATTCAACTTATTTATTATAAACAGTGTTTAAGTAATTTACATTTAAATTTATCTATGTGGAGAGGGCAGGGGATCATGCAATTATTAAACAATATTATAAAAAAAACACACATAGTAAAACAAATATTCTTTTCTTTGCTTTAAAAGGTTCATGAGGATCTATCTCTTACATTTTCTATATATAGGCCCTTAAAAGGGCGCCGTTTTTTTTTTTGCACTCGGGCGCAAAATGTCTAAATGCGGTACTGCGCTTCTCTTCATTTCAACTCAACACTGCTTAATCCTATGATTTACATCCATACCAAAACCCCATCCTTTTGTACAAAAGATCCTAAATAATTAAAGTTCTCATCTTTACCTATTACATTAACGCTTATTATTATTGGATTCTCGTACCTTCAATTTCTTGGTATTTTTCTCCAAAGTCCCTACTCCATACACTCTGATTTATTTCTACTACTTCTCATTCCCTTTCTTTCAAGGGCTAACCTCCACTCATCCAACCTATTATTAATTTCTTTCAGATTTTCTCGTACCAAAACTGTATCATCAACAAATACCTACACCATAGTTTCTTGCCCTGTATCTCTTTTGTAACTTCATTCATTATCACAGAAAACAAATAAAGGCTTAGAGCCGAAAAAGAATATAAAGTATTGTTTATTTTTTTATTTTAAACATAATAATTTATAATTTGAAAATATATGAGAGATATTAATCTCAAATTTATAGTTACATAATTGATAAATACAAAATATATTTATGTGGAATCATATAATTAAATTATTTAGATTACTAAGCTTAAGATTATAAATAATAACTGACAAAAACTCATCAATACCTATTTGTTAAATTTGATTTACTTTATATGTTACTTAATACGTTTATAATTAAAAATTACTAGTAAGGTAATATTTTAAAAGTATTTAAATATGGGTGTTATAAAAATTATAGCTATAAATAAATTATATTTATTAATATTGAAATATTAAATTTTATCTTAAAAAAAAGTTGCTACACTAATTTTAACTCTAAACATGATCAATTTTTTATTATTGTACGTAAAATAATTAAATGTACAAACATAAATTAACTATTTTATTATTTAATATCTTATAAAAACCTTACAATATGTTCTATATAAAATATTTTTTAAATAGCTAAAATACCAAGTTTTATATGTAAGGTATTACTCATATGATTTTAGTATAACTTTTAGTTGTATGTATTATATAAACAAAATGTTGTATTAATTATAAAGTACATTTTGTTTATATTAAAACTTTTAAGTTCAAATTTAAATGAAAATATTTAAATATTTATTTAATTTTTAATTATTTTAATTAAAAACACTATGTAAAAAAAAAAAAGGATTTTCAATATCTTAAATTCTTATTTATATACTATAAATACTGTTCTTAATTTTACTGATCAAGTGTTTTAAATCTTAAATTTAAAATTGTGGATAAAAAGTATAAATAACATAAACATTTCAAGGAAATAATATTTTTTGTTTATTATTATTATAGTATAGCTATAAATTATAATTAGTAAATATGAGATGACAAAGAAGAAGAATTAGTTTTTTTCAATTGTTCATATTTTCAGTAAATTCATATAATTATTACTTTATAGATGTATACAATCTCATTGTAAAATTAGTCAAGAAGATCCCATATTAGATGTTGGATGTGGAAATGCTTTACTCTTAATTCAATTAGTAATTATATTTAAAATTAATTTGATTTTTTGACATTTATAATCAGTAATTTAAAAAAAAAACTTTTATTATCAGGCTAAATTAGGATTTACCAATCTTTATGGCATAGATTATTCTGCTCCAGCAATCAAATTAGCTAATTCAATAGTTGAAGATCAAAAAATAGAAAAAATTACTTTAAAAGAATTTAACTTTTTGACTGATGATGTGAAATCACTGACAACATTTGCATTGGTCTTGGATAAAGGTACATATGATGTCATTAGTATGAATGATGAAAATAACGAAAAAAGAAATATATATAAAAAAAACATAATTAATTTGTTACAACAAAATGGAAAGTTCCTGATTATTAGTTGTAATTGGACTCAACTAGAATTGAATGAACAATTTAATGATTGTAAGTAAATACTAATTAATGTTTATTATTTGTCACACAGATATATTACATTTGTTTTCTTTCTATAGCTTTTCAAATTATACATACTATTCCAACTCCATCATTCCAATTTGGTGGAGCTATTGGTAATACATTATCAGCAACTCTTTATGAAAAATTATAAAAACAGTTAAACTTCATTATAAGAAATATATATTTAATTTACTATAGTGGTATTGTAAGCATTATAACCTAATCTGTCCAATCTTAATTATTCTGAAAAATAATGGCAACTATTATTGCTAAAAATATTGATATTATTGCACGTTCACCACCTGTAACATAAAAATGTATATTATATTTTTACAAACATTTGACCTTCATCAGTGGCTTACCTAATTTATTCCCACATATAATTTTCCCATAAAATTGTTTTTAAAATCTAATTTTTAATTTTTTTACCTTTCCTAAGTACAGTATTTAGAATTTATTTTTTGAAGAGGTATCTCAAGCCTGTTTAAAAAATATAATTATTACAAATAAAATAGTCTATATGGAAGCCTCAGTTTTTTTTTTAAAAAAAAATAAGAAAAATTCTTTGACCAAAAGTATTAATTCAATAATAAATTTAAAATGTATGAAAATCTAAAAAAAATACTGATATTAATAACATACTTTAAATATATTATTATTTATTTTTCATAAGTGATTAATTTTATATTTAATTGAAATTAAAAAAAAAATGCATAGTATTTTTTAATATTTTACGCAAAATAAACTGTAAAATTGATGTTTAAAACAAAAAAATCGAAGCTCATAAAATTGGCAATTTTTTTTACATTTTAACAATATAAACTCATCGATTTAAAGAGTATGGTATATAATTAAGGGAAAAATTTAAAAATAAATAGTTTCTAGTTTAAACATTCAAACAAGTTTAATTTTTGTAACACAAAAGTGTAATTGTATAAAAAAAAATCATATTGCAAATATATTGTTGGCGGAGACAGTTGTGGCAAGACACCTCATCTAGGTAGTGTTTTTAAAATGTTACGTACCATTGCATGTTCCGTCTTCGTCGGTAAACTCCTCCCTACACTGACATATTTTGACATCTGGATTTGTTTCATTTACGTTGTGCGTACAATAAGCCAACTGAATGCACTGAATGTCCCGCTCACAAGCCATTCCTAATTCTAAAATGCCACGGTATTGAGTATATATTGAAGTCCATTGCTAAACGACGGCCAAATATGTTACCTTGAGGTGAGGTAATGCAATCGTCGTTGATCGGATGCGTTTGATCGGCGCACAAGCATCGACTTTTCCCGTCCACCGGATCCTTACCGCACGACGTCTTTGGCCATGCCTTGCAGTGATTGTCGTGACGGCATTCAGATTTTCTAATGGTGTCTATCACATTAACATACGTGTATATTCAAACGTGTTTTATAAACTTTCCCAAAGTGCACCAACGGCCAGTGTTTATTTCAGACCTTCTATCCCGGGGGAGGGTATCATAAATATCAGAGGAGATATATGGTATGCGATATGCTGTAAAAGTAAATAATTAATAAATAAATTACCTCTTTTTTGGGAAATAAACATCATTCTCCGAGAGGGAGGGGTGTAATACTCCCCCGATCACCCTCTGAAATAAACACTGCTAACAGCCGAATGTGTGGAGGGAAAAAAGTTTACCTTTGGGCCTGGACGCCGCATTTCCGGGAACGACTCCTCTTTTGGTTCGAAATATTTCGGCAGCGTTACAACTGATGCAGGACAACACGATTGCGCTCACCACGACCAGGTACCTGCCTAACGCACGCATTTTGGTGGAATGATGGAATAACGAAGAAAATGTAACTCGTAAGTTTTACAGTAGAAGGGTCGGTTTAGTCGTTTCCTGTCGTGCAACGCCCACGCCCTTGCGATTATTTATTATACACAAAACACACACCACCATCAACATTTTACATGTGTATACATTGGTTTATTTTTTTAAGGTTTTTTTTATTTTTTTATTTCACTAACATTATGCGTCTATTTTGGCATAAACCTTGAGTTTTTACATGAGTACAAAATGTTAAACATAAGTACACCGTGGTAACGGTTGTTTCAATTGACTATAACATAACATTTCGCGAATGATATTATAAATCCATAAGTCGAGGGTCTAGTATTAAAGGAACGTATCAACCAATTCCCTTAATTTTCAGAAAAGCAATTAAAAACATTTTATTTTCTATTTTGATAGATGCGGAAAAAATAATTTAAAATTTTGATTTTTTTGTATGTCCTTATAGATTTTAACTTGTACTTTATCAACATTTCTACTAATAAATACTTCAAAAAAATGAATATTTTATGCTAATAATAAAAATATTGCACATGGGTTGTTACGTTTTTTTTAATACCAAACCCTCAAAGTGACGACGAGCGTGCTCGACGGTAACATTGTTTAATATTGGCACCACAAACGTTAACCTTTGTCTTCTCCGGTCCAAATTTTTGGAAATGTTAAACGGCACTCGTTAACAGAGCGTATCCATGTAGTAAGTAATTACCTACTGCTATGTTGTCGAACGCTACACGCTGTTCCGCCTGATGGTAACCGCGAGAACGTTTGTGTGTACAGGGTAAAGTAAACAATAATAATAGCAATAAAGGAATGTTCAATAACATATCGCATGGGCAATGGAGGTGGTCTTGATGACCCTATTCTCGACGTCGTAGCTAGTATGATTCTTTCGCACGCTATATTTTTCGTAAGTTTCCATTTAATCAGATATCAAGTGACGTCGTTCGTTTTGCTAACCCTTAGATTGTGGCACTTTGATAGCGTTAAACGTGACTACCTATACATCGACCGGATGAAAAAAATATTTTCTGTTGTACCTACCTACCGTAGGGAATGTGTATTTTCATAGTTTTTCGCATTATCTTGCATGTAATCGCGAGCATTGTAATTAGTAATAAATGGAAATTAAAATATGCGTGTGCAAAACAATAAATATACCTATATAGGTATGGTTAACGTTATTAATAATAGGTAATAACCAAAGAACACGACATCCCACAGCGGTTGTTCGTATTGTCTAAAAAAAAAAAAAATAAACTGAGAGCGGACGGGACTGCTGTTATCTAGTCTACGATTTTAATTTTAAAATATTGTTTTAGGCACTTAAATCGCACCAAAACTAATGGGTTAATCGTGCCGTTTTTAATTTAAACACCACGGTTATCGCTTTACGAAACGATTTTTAACATAATTATTGTTTAAGCACAATTTCTAATTTGCCAAAAACCTTATCGGTATTTTTCCCGCTTGAATATGGAATTTTATTTATTTTTTTTAATTATACTTCCCTAATTTCGTTTAAATTTGTGCTGTCAATACCATATTAAAATCATATAGAATACGAACTTTATTTAATTAATTATTTATTATGTACTCAAAAAAAAAAAACTTCGCATATATGCATATATAATTCAACTACCTGCATAATAATAAAAACACTGCAATTTTTAATTTTTAGCTAATACTTACACGTTAAGTCTTGTATCAAAAGTATTTTCCCGTCTTTTGTGTTAAAAATGTAGGAGTTTTAAAATTTTTGGAATTAAAATTATTAATAGGATTAATAAATTGATTTACAATTTTCTAAATTGCTATTGGGAAAACATTTTACCAATGTTTATTTCTGAAACGGTTATCATATGAAATATTTTATAATAAATTCGTCTGTATATTATAGCTTCAAAAGAATTCTTATTATTTCATAAAATATATTAATCTTTGTTCAGACAATAATAAAGTCAATAATCATATACTTACCATTCAAGATTTAAAATACAAACAGTCTTAATTTTTACGAATTGTATAATCAGTGAGAGCCTGGACACACATTACTTGGTCAATTAAATAAAAAAGGGCTCCCTATTTGTAATGAGAAAAACATGGAACTTCGAACATAATTTTTCAATACTTTCATTATAAATTACCTATTTGGCTATATGAACAAGTTAGATAATATAAATATATTTATGAAATTTAAACACTCGACAATTAATTCAATTAAATATAAATTATAAAAATGGATGATTAATATATAAGAATTTTTTTTAGTTCTGTCAGTGAATGTGCATAACAACTTATTATTTATTCTACATCAGAAACTTTGTCACTGTAGTAAACCATCTGGTAGCGGACATCCGCTTATATTATCATGTATGGATATTAATGTGGCAAACCGCTCAGAAATCCAATATCAATACTTATTCGTATTGATATACTATACCCATGGAAGAGGGCCTATTTCGATATCACAGAAGCAAGTTTCTTTGTTCACATCCGTCAGAATCTCTATCGACCTTACTCTTATCCTAAATGGCTGCCTATAAATACGGTATCCATTTACCCATGTTTTCAGAATAGTAGAATGATTTAGAATAGTGTTAACTTACTTACTCCGCTTATTGCACCGACGCTTATCTGGTCGTGAAACCCGCGCCCGTCACATCACCACCAGCTCTGAAAGTCAACCTTTACTATTCTCGGGTAGAGCTTATATACTCTGTCCTCACATTTCTAATTACAATTTTATTACTGTTTAATTTGTATTTACTAAATATTTTATATTAATTTATTATTATATTTATTATTATATTTAAACTATAGTGTTTTGTCATTTAAACAACTTCTAACATCACTACAACATAACCGAAGTGAAACGTTTAAGTATTTATTCGTCTATGGTGTACGGCTCACTACATCACTTTCAATGCTACTAAATAATAAAAGTTCTAATATTTTTCGACTTATTAATGATCTTAATATTTTTTTTTTATTATTTTTAGTTTGAAAAAGATCTTTCACATGTACTTGCGCACACAAAAGAGTTATCATAAATTTATATGCGAAATACGGTTTAGTGAACACAGCTAGTATAATAATTTCAAGACGCATAGTATGCATTTACAACAAATTTAATTTTTATACTCATTTAGTGAATACTTAGGAACATCGGTTGTTTAATTTTCACATAAATTGTCTTTATCTCCATCATTCACATGAAATTCTTCTGAATCATCTAATTTTATTTTAGCTTCAAGTAATTTTGATATTATATGAAGCTGAAAAATCTGTTAATTTTTCTTTTATCAAATCTGGTTGAAGTCCAATAATTTTACCAAAATGGTTGAAAACTTTTTATTATTTCTATCAAATTTCAAAATGTTATTTTATTTTTATTATTTCAGTAAAATTGTTTGCATGTTCATAAATGTTGTCAAATTCACTAATTTTGTTTTATATTTCATTCCCAAAAGAAACAAATTGGTTCCATCGAACTAGATAGTCCTAGGATTTAGTTTATAAGTACTTGGAAATAGGAATAGCTTTTCTAAAAATGTGAATATATAAAAAAGCTGTGAATACGATTTCGAAACTTATCCATTTTTCTAACAATGTTCTTACTCCAGCGGTTGCCCCATTATCTGCAATTCAATCAAAGCCAACAGAGTGAAAATCTTCTAATAAAAATAAATATCTGCCCCTCTAATTATTTTCCTCCGTAAATGAATAAAACTTTGCTTGCAAAGCAATATTTTTGCTATTCCATTTTGTTTCCACGATTTTTTTTTAATTTCATAAGTTTTGTATAATATACATTATAATAAGTCATTAATTCTTCATTCAATTTATTATACTTATTAGATTACTGAAAATAATAATTCATGTGCTGTACATGGTACGGATAATTATGTAGTACAAAAATAGTTATTTTTCTCTAAATAGGACTTTATTAAAAAAAATTGTGCTTTTAAAATATTTCACCCAGGACAAATGTCCCCCAATTAGCTAGATATAGCTCTGTTCAAGAGGCTTTATTAGAAGAGTGCCCAGTCGACGATCGCCGTCTCACTAAATTGGTCTGGCCGCCACTGTGTAATGATTATTATTTAACTATATATGATATACATTATGTCATTATAAAATACATGAAATTGTAGTAGATTAGTGATACACTCCGATACATATTATCAATGGCATTAAATAATTTGTTTTTATAATTAACAGCGTTTAATATAATATATTATATAACACAATAATAATATGTTCAATGAATATTATTATGTTATTTTCAATTAAAATTTTTTTAGAACATTATAAACTTTTTACTTGGTTTAATAAGATATGTTTTGTTTTAATTTTAAATCCAATTATTTTACATTAATGCTTTATAGACAAAATGTATTGATTATGACTCCTACCGTTTTTGCATAATAATATTTTAATACATGTTATTGTCTGTTGTTTTCAGACACGCTATTTGGTTAGTAAGTAGTTGGGTGTGTATTGGTCTCCTTATTGTTTCCATGATTTATTAGTCCTTTTTATTATAAATATACATGGGGGCGTAATTTATTTAATAACATGTACGAACGGTAAATAGATTTTTTTTCTTCTTGAACTTATAAAAATACTTTAAATAGGATTCATAGTGTAAAAATAAAATATAATCATTAAAACTTGATCTAAATTGCATTCGTTTAAGTTGAAAATAATTTTAATTTTTATCGTTCTAATATTATTGACCGTTTAAGCGAGTGCATTACGATTCCGTATGGACGTTTTTCAATATTACGGTTGCGTACATTCTACCAACCAATACTTAGTGCAACGTTGCCGTTGTTCAAAATCGTGAAAATTTGTAATATAACTTGTTTTAGGAAACGATTGATTATATTTTATACAATTTCATAAAAGTTACCGTGACTATTATTTCCAGGCCAATAGATACTTATTGGAAATCTATAAAATACTATGAGATAAGATTAAATGCCGATTGTTATATCGGATTTTCTGGCGCGTGTCACACTTTAACATCGTTATATTAGTATACGACCAACTTGTCATTCGATAAGTCACTGGTTTTAGTTTTAGTATTAGTAATAATGCGGTAACTATGGAGAATTCTTTAAATATTATAATGTCAGAACGCGGGAAAGAGTTAGCTGTGGTTTCTTCACATAAATATGTGTTAATGTTCTGATACATAAAAATAAAGTGTCATAAAATATTTAGATCATTATTAATTCCGTAATTTTTACGTATTTTAATGTAAAAACAACAAATGGTCCAGAGAGTTTCCATAGAGCTTTTAACGCTCAATTCTATAATGCACATCCACCAATATACTTTGCGCTTGAGGCATTGAAAGAAATGCAAGCTGAAACCAGTATAAAAATATCTACTATACAAAAAAATATATCCAAAGCTATTTCATCTAGAGATATGCAAAAAATTAACCATGTAATAAAACTATACGACCAATTTAAAATAGATGGTAATGTATTAAATTTTTTATCAGGGACTGGTTATCGATATCAAGGTTTTAATTTATAACTTATAATATGTATTTTATTGTACTTTTTATACCTAAATATCTTATATTGTTTTTTATCGAATATAATATTATAATAATGATTTTTTAAAATTATATTATTATTATTTTTAATTTAATTTAATTTAATAGTACATGTTGGTAACGTTGCAATCATTTTTGTACGCAATTGTAATGTTTTTAAGGTCTAGGTAGTGAAATCGTACGCAATCGTATATCACCGGTTTAATCGGTTATTTACCTAAACCCAGTGTTGTTCCCATCAGTTTCTTTGAGAGTAGGTATACGGAATATTCTAGACAGTAGTGCTGGGACAGGATTGTAAATATTTACAAAAAATTAAAATGTACATATACGTTTCTATTTTTTACAGAAATAAAAATAAAAATAATTTAAATAAATTGATACCATCGTAAGTGTATAGTATACCGGAAAAAATTACTTCATAACGGTCTGAAGGAAAACGGAATGTCTGTTAAAAAATAAGGCCAAAATTAAAACCTATAAAACTTATTACATTAATTACTACTCCGCTAAATGCTTGAGACTAGACACGTGAATTTTCAAAATAATGAATATTGGCGTTTTTGTAGTATACCTTAGGAGACACCACTGCCTAAAACTCAGTCAAGTTGCAAAAATTAAAATCTGTAAGTAAAGAAATGATAAAATATTCGAATTCTTTACATTAAAAATATTAATTATATAATTAAAGAGACTTATTTATTCCTATTCCAGTTATTGATGATTTTCAGTGATCGCGGTTCAATGTATTACATGTTAGTATCCTATACAGACTGCAAGTACATACATAAGTAAGCTCAGCAAATTGTAAGTATTTGAAAATTATATTAAATTCATATTTACAATTTTATCATTCAAATGAAACACTAATAAATAACAATAACATATTACTCTGTATAAGAGCACATTTAAACGGTTCAATATTATTACCGTATCGGATATTTTCCTGATTTGGTAACTTTCGAATGCACAGTTCAGATGGTACGGTATTTATATTTTTGTATTCACTCGTTTCCAGTCTCATTCATAGTGTATATTAATATACTAATTAGTATAGACACGTCAAGATAGATTTGAATAAATTTAAAACAATATATGTGTTATTAATATATATATATTTTCCTCTAGGCTTATTCTTCCAATTTTTTTATTTTTATACTCAATTAATTACTTATTCCACAATGTTGGTCTTGGTCTAACCAATGATAGAAGAATTTCTCTATTTATATCATCCATTGTGTACTTGTAATAAAATAATATTAATATTAATTTTTTTTTAATTGTATTGCCTTTGTTAATTATACTAATTATAATAACAATGTCACTTAAAACACAGAAATGTTGATCAGCAGAAGGAAAAAAAAGAGAAATGATGAAATATCGATCAAAATACCAAATCGTCTGAATACGCGTATTACCGTATTACCGCGGTGTATATAAATATACTACCACGATAAACCGAATAGGTTTTTTCACAGTACGACCAAAAACGATTTGTAGTGACAAGACCTGAATCTGAAACTTCATCTGAATATACCCATTTAAATTATATTGACACTGGCTTAAACGGAAAACCCACCAGAACGGCAAAACCGCCGATTCGAGATCGTGATTCATCTCTAAGATATTTATATTTAATTTTTATACTTATATAAAAGTGATAAATTGATTGTCAACTTAAGAGCTCAAAAATATAAAAATAAATGCATGCACTAACCTATAGAGTTTGTTTGATAGATTTAGACTAAAATTAAGTTTTGATTAAATTTATTTATTTTCAGGCCATACATTATATAGTTTACGATTTTGGTGCTATGAAGAGCCTAGGAATATATATTAAAAAGTGTATTAAAAAATTATTCATTTAAAAATGTAATTGCATGCAACATTATCTCATAGAATATAAATTAAAAAAAATTTATTGACAAAATTCTGTTTTTGAAAAAGTTTTAAGTAAATTAGAAGGGTCTACTGAAACCCAAGACCCACTATTAAATACTTTGTATCAAAGTTTTTATGGTACCACATAGTTACTACTCACAAATTTTGAAAAAAAATTTCATTTTAAACATGTTTACTATATTAAATTTAGAAAAATCATATGAAAATTTTATGACCCACTTTATATAGTTTATACCAGAAAATATACACAAAACCATTAAGCTATGTGGTCATTTTTAAAAACAATTGCCTTCAAAATTATTGTTCTATATACATTAATAATATACCACCTGTACGAATGAAATATAAAGTAAAACATATCAAAACATAAATTCTAACCATAGTAGAATAATCAATTATCGAAAAAAATATTAACTTTTTATTATATATAATAAGAATTTGTGGTACATTTTTGGTTTTTTTTTTTATTTAAAAATTAGAATGGTTTAGTGGTATGTCGTAGATTCGTAAACGGTATAAGCAACCACCAAAATACGCACGAAGCTTTATGTAAAAGCCAATTATAATCAAAAATTCCGTTTAGAAAAGGTGACATGTCCTACTTTATAGTTTTATGTAATGTTTATAATATGCTTATTATTGCGCATTATTAGATGCGAAAACGGGTCATGTCTTATATTTATAAAGATTACCGAAAAAGTTTTGAAACGAAATTTGGTGACACTATTGCTGAAACTTGGAAAGATAAACGATTTATTTTGTATTTGATTTTAAAGATATGACCCTTTTTGAAATTTATTATTCAATTAATCATATATTTTTCGTATTTACCACATTCGCAAATGATAAAATTAAAATCTTTATCACTCATTATAAAATGATTAACAATAAAAATAATGAACAACATTTGGATAATTAATATTTAACTTCATAGTAAATTAATTCTTAAATAATAGTTCAAACTTCTAGAGCGGCCGTTGATAGTACCGATATCGTACCAACGTACCTAATAAGATAAATAACACGATAATCGGATAATAAGTCCTGTATGACATTAAAAATTGCTTATATGTCAGTACCATCATTACTTGTATTATTTTCTATATATTAATTCCGACGCCTTTGTTATTCTATTATAAACGGTAATAGTCTTATATACAAAAGTTATTAAGGGTTGGTTAAAATAGCTACTGTATGTAAACCCAGGTGCTCCTAAGAAAAACATTACGAGAAAGTTATGGAAAATGTTACTTTCAAATTTACTTGACTTACAGCGTTATGTAATTTAACATAATTAATACTAGTAAAATCATTCGTTCTATTGGTGAAATGTCTGAAGAAATGCTACTACGTTTGTAAGACAGAAGACATTAGATTATATTTACGCTTTTAGGTTATCTAATCTTAAAAATAAATTATTATATTGATTATATCGTTAAAAAAATACGTTCAACTAAAATACTAAAAAGAAAAAACATAGTTTAAAATTTAAATCAATCGTAACCGAAATTAATCGTCCGGATATAACGCCTTGTTTATTTCTACACGTTGATATTGAAAAAATTACTTAATTCGATGCTTATTTCATACATTATCTTGCTTGTAATTACGAATGAATAACACAATTATATAATACGTGCATATTGTAAAAAATATTTTTCCTTGATATTGATACTCGTGTATATATATATATATATATATATAGTCAGTAATGATTTTTTACTAAAAAAAAAATATATACGTTATGAATAACTTATCACATATTTTTAAATATTGATCGAAGTAAATTTGTTAAGACATAACGAACGATTATAAAATTATTATTTTTGTTCTAGATACCTATTTTAACCCTCTTTTGTGATAAAATATTCTTAAATTTAAATGAAACTCATTGCTTTCGTTTCTTCATAAAAAACCGCAAGATTTTTGTTTTTTTCTTAATATTAGTTAAAGTTATTGTACTTACCTTGTTTCATGTTTTCAGAACTCGTGACCCGAGGCGGCAAATACATTTATTATAAAAAGTAATGTATTTTAGTTTAAATTTCACAAAGATATTCAATAAAAGTTTTCCACAGTGAAACTTTGAACAGTTATGGAAATGCGATCGTTCATATAAATACATAGGAAAAAATAGTTATATGTTTTGAATTTCTTTTAAATGTCTATTAATATTCAACTGAATTCCAATACACATCCACTTCCTACAATGATTGCCTGTATGATGTGACACACAAATAAGGCATATGAGGATTGAAGTATATTATACCACCTGACATATATTATAGTTTAAATACATATTGTATTTGTTAACCGTGATATAGATACAAATGAATAATAAATATATACTATGCATTGAATCGATACACTAATTCAAATGAAAATGGTTTTTGAACATTTTCAAACGGTTACATAAGTACTTACTAACGAAAACAAATACATTTCTAAAACCATTTTTATTCGCCCTTCCTTGGTTGTATTCCACAATGTTTCGATAAATTTATTGGTGTATTATCATCAAGTAAAACTACATACAGATTATGTATAACAGGCATACAAAACTACAAGTTTAATAAGTCATCATAACACAGATTTAAGAGTTGTTTAATATTCTTTGTTTCATTTTTATAATATTAATATTCATCTGAAATCAATACTGAATTATTGAAATAAAAAAATTAGTTTTCATAATATTATTGGTCTTTTTAAGATTACATAAAGTGCATGCATTTTAGAAACATTCTGTCTTAGTAATTATATGTTATTTTGGTTTTCTTTCGAATTCTTTTTCTTTTTCTTTCTTTTTCTTTCTCAACGATTCGGCTTCAATATACTTTATATTATTTTTTATTTACCAGTGAATGCTATTTCAGTTAAAATCATAAAATGATGATATTTTACTGATGATTATGATATTAAAATATTTCTAAAATAAAATACACATTGTTTTAAAAACTTTTTAGAATAAAACCACAGATGTATCGAGAGTTTAGGGGAAATAATCGAAAATGTTCGTTGAAACAATTAAGTATATGATGTAAAAACAGTCTTAATATTAAATAAAATCGAAAATTATGTATTTTATTGTGATTCTATGACTGAATACTTTTTGCTGTAGCATAACTGTCTGGAAAAAAATATCAGAAATCAGTAAAATATATTTGTGCGAATACAGAAAAGAAAGTACTCATATGATCTTTATTTCAATATAATGTAATTGATCATCGGCTACTGGTACTTTTATCAAATTTTTACCTGTAATCATGTATGTGTGCTATTCTTAAACAAGTTTGTGGGATCTGTAGGTTTAAATAATGTTTTTTGATCATTTTAATCAAGTCTATAATAGAAAATAATAAATAAAATTTTAAGTTGACATTAAACAGGCATGTATAAAAACACTCATGAAAGTTAAAATCAAGAAGTTGTAAATGACACTTGTACAATAAAGTGCCTACAATAAACCTGAATTTAAATGACAATACATTATTGACTACTTATTATTCACATTTGAGATGTACAATTTGAATTAAAAGTTATAAAATACATATATAGAGAAATGAAACATGTTTGTTTATATTTAATTCGTGTTTGAATTCGGTAAAATACTTTGAATATAAATTTATTTAATAACATAATATATCAGATTAAAATGTATTACATACAGAAGATCGATCAAATTATTCATTATAAATCTTAAAATAAAGTGTATTAAAAGTATTTAAAAAATTATAAAACCATGGAATGTATTATAGTATATTGATATGTATAATATTGAAATAAATTGATTTAAACTAAAGTCATATAGACTGCACGTAACAATATAACAGGGAGCAATAAACATACAAATAGTTTGTGCGTCAATGCAGTGAAAATTATTAATAAAAAAATTTAAAAAAATTATTTATAAATAGTGCATAAAAAAGAGAAAAAAGTTGCAGAAAAACTTTTTTCAAAGATTCTACAATGGCTTAAGCACGACAATTATTCCATATCAACGAAGTGAAAACTGTGACGAACAAGGTTGTGTAACTGAAGGTTAATAAATCAGCATCTGAAAACAATGAAATTTATAAGTAGTTTACACGAAATAATCAATATTAACAGTGACTTAAACTTAGTGACACTTGTACACAGAGTATCAAAATAATTGACTTGTGTCATAAAATATCATACATATTTTATTTTTTTGTTTTTTATTTATTGTTTTCTTTATTTGGTCTTACTGTATTATAGTATTTTATACACATTATATTTTATCCTCAATAACTAATTTTTAAATTAGTTAAAAATATTATTATTATTTTATCGGTGCGATAAATTAATAGTAAACGTACATATGTTACAACAATTTATTTTGTACTTGAGAGTTATTTAATTAAAATATGTTTTGATATAAATTAACAGAAAAAATTTTAAAACTACAATTTATACACCGTTATTATTTATACGCATAACTGTACCGAAATTGTCTATCCATTGCGCCGGTTTTAACAAAAAAATAATATATAAAAAAGTTATAAAAGATGTTTTTTATTAAATTGTGTAAAATATAAATATATATATATACTAATATTTATTGAAAATTGAATATTATATAGAGGTATAAACAAACAGTCGTACAGTATTGATATATTATGATGTATAAAATAATATTATTATTAAGTTTTACTTGAATTATCATAATAATATTATAATCATAATTAATCACATTTGTTATTCCAAATTTTTTTTAACATATTATGTGTCAATGATTTTAAGACTTCATATAAATAATTTTTCTTTTAATTTGCTAGATTATAAAATATATACATTTTTTTTTTTAAATGATAAAATATTTAGTATTTTCGACTACTATCCGAATGATTATTTTCTATTGATTCCATTATAACTTTAAAGGGGTTTAAATTGATCTTCTTTAATCATTATGCAAAATCCAATGTAACATAATACAAAAATTTAATTTCAAAACTATAATATTTGGTAAGTGTATACATTTCATTAATAATACAAAAACACTTTCGTTGCTGAAGTTCTCTGCAAAACACTTATTATTTTGGTTTCGACGTTTTGAATACTGTATGATTTAGAGATTCGTTTTATTGTTCATAATAAAATCAAAAATAAATAATCCGTTTTTAAATGTGATAGCCTATCAATATGTCTTATATAACATGGACATTAAAGGTCAAACGTCAAATTGCTTTGTAGACTAACCTGACAATAATTTGTCGGTCAGTTTTAGGAATTAAACTTAACCAAGTCACGCAATATTAACAATAGAGAACAAATGGCCAATTAAAGTAATTTAAACCGACTTTATATTGGTTTTTGTGTTGATATACCTTCACTTAAACTGACAACTTGTTAAAATAAATTGAAAGACACACATACGAACATTAATCAATTTAAACCCAACACCGATTACGGTTAAGGTTAGGTAATAAAACCTTTCGTCTCACGTACAAATATAACTCACGAATCACGTGAAATATATTTAAATTTGTCCAAAATTTTAAGTATAAAAAGATATTAATTGCTCTTTTTTGTTTTTTTTTAAATTCACTATTTTTTGTTTTCACACATACTCTGAAAACTGTTTCTTAGTTTTGAAAATGTTAAGTATTAAATGAAAACATAAAATAATACTTGCAATAAAATAATTATGTTTAAAATAAAACTCAAAACTACTTGGGCAATAAATTTTTAAATGTAAAAATTAAAATATGACCACAAATTAAATACAATTGTTTTTAAGAACAACTAAAATAGTTTGACTAGCCCTTTCAATAAAAAAGTTTAAAAAACCTACGACAACGTAAGTTTTATGTAAATGTACTTTTTAATATTATTTTTTTAAATTGATTTTACGAATGATATTTCTTATAATTGAATGCATATAATTATATTATTTTAAATCAAAAACATAATTAAACCCTTAGAAATAAGCTATGCACTCTGAAAAATGTCTTTTAAATAAATTAGTATAAATAACTTATTACAATTGCAGGAATCTTTTTCCTCGGTGAATCCATCTTTACACATGCATATTTTCAATCTCGAATTTGTTGATGTAGCATTATTCTTGCATATAGCATTTGGCAAGCATTCCAAATCCGTTTCACATGACGTTCTCAATGCTGGAACAAAAAGCGGTCCTGGCAAAAATTTAGTACATATTCCATAACGGCTTTTATAAACCCACTGGAAACACGACTAATGATGAATTGAAAACTCATATGAATTATATTAACAAATATTTAATTATACTATATTATGTATTCAGAAACGATAGAATAAAAAGGAAGTTATAAAGTGAAATGTTGAATCTTAATACAAATATCTATAGGTATAGTGTCTATTTTTGTATAATTTTTTTTAAAGCTTGTCTAAAATAATGTATTATTTGTATTATCAGTGAATAATAAAATCGCTTTAGTTTTTTCATTTATTAACCAAAAAAAAATAATTTATACTATAGTTATACCTCTTGGCTTCTTTGAACAGTCACCATTCGATGGCAGTTTTCCATCCGCACATAAACATCTTTGTTTCCTGTCACTAGGATCATTTCCACAAGACGTGTTTGGCGTTTCTAGACAATCCGAGTCTGTATTACATTCTCGTATTCCATTATTACCTGAAAATATTCAAATATAAATTTATTTATTTTCTTAACTTTGAGTTTATAATAAAAAACCTGTTTTTTTAAAAATAGTGAAATAATCTCGTAAGTTACAAATGTTTTATCCGTTATTAATGCACGAAATATCCCATAATTTGATATAATATTATATAATAACACCGATGAGAATTTGAAACTACTACCCTTTCCCCAAACCCAGCGATATAGAATGCTTCAATTATACTTGAAAATTACTGTTACATAATAAGTATCGTTAAAAAATGATTGCTATTTTTCATTAAGATTTGTATTCGTTGTATTTTTCTACTTATTCGATTGAAATAATTTTCGAACACTCTTTCTCACTCAAAAAATTCTTCAGAACATCCCTGCTATCGATCATTATTTACTTATTATTCGTACTTTCCATAGAATAATTCATAAGTCATATATGTATAATCTCTAATAGATAGAATTGTATATTTTTTACTACAAGTGTTTACTTTTATTTAAAAATACTTGTAATTTATTATTCATATCTGCGTTTTAAATAAATGACAATATTTCATAATGCTTCGACGACTTAATAGAAATAATTATATATTTTATTATAGTCTTCAAGTTCAAATAAATATGGTTTTTATGTAACAAGGAAATTATAACTTTATATCTTCTTTATTTATGTTATATATTCATAATAACATAATGACTTAATTTATGGTTATTATCCAAATAAAATGAAATATAAATCAACCATCACTGTCAACTATTAACAAAATGGTTAATAAATATTCTACAACCCTTAAACATAAAATTATGTCTCTAAACAAGACTAATTGGACTTGAACCTATTTTAAAACCATTACATTGATTTATTAATTAAATATTGAAACATTTTACACAAAAGTTTAATAAAGTGTGAATTAAATAAATAAACATTTCATTATTAGTTTTTTAAGTAATTGAATTCCCAATGTTCATTTTCTATCTGTATAATCTATATTAAATTTTGGTTCTTTGAAAACCTTGAAAATATAATGCCAAATGATAAATTTTAATTTCACCTTTTACCAATATCGGACAAATTGTTTTAATTGAATGTCAAAATATATGTCATGTTATACATAACTTACGTTAGTACTATTTATCATATTTAATAACATTATACAATTATTAACACCTAACGATCAAAGTATTTTTTATTTAATCATGATTATTGGATTGCATTAAAATCAGGCATAGATTACGATAAATCTTATATTATTATGAGCTCAAAACAAAATGTTTTTAAAAGTAATGTGTAACATTATTATTACTACTATTATATTATAATTATCACTTAAATCGTTTAAAGTTTTTTCTTTTCTTTTTTAGAGAAAAGATAATTTTTCATTTAAAATTCTTTCTTTAATTGTTTAAATACGTATTCTTATAATACTGTTCTTTAAGTATTTCAGTTTAATAATAATTGAATCTTCTGAAGAAATAAACCGTCATTTAAAATACATGTATTTGTATTATGCGATTCATACAGATTTCTGATTATAATAAGTATTTGTTAATTCAAATATGAAAATTAACGTTGAAAACTTAAACAAGGATAATCTTGATTAACTTAATCTATAAAATATGCATCTCAATCATAAACTCAAGAATATTTAGAAATTAAATCTAAAATATTATGATTAATATTTAAAATTAATTAAAAAAAAATCAAGCATCTAAAATGTGATGAAAAATAATAATAATGAATTTTGATACCTCGTTACATAATTGTCTCGAGGATAAAGTTATTAGAAGACTTGAACGATTTGAGAACGTGACGTTATTTTCTCGAGTTAGTCAACAATAAGCACCGCATGTTATGCACGGAACGTAAAAATATTTATATTTTTATAAATACTCTACAGAAATGTCTCAATATAAAATAAACGTTTTAAACGAAATCGTATAACACGCGTTTTCGTATATAGTTTTTAAATTTGCATGAAACAAAAGGTGCACTGTACTTCCACCCAAAGGCTTCGGTAGTCGGACAATATACAAGAAAATCGTGTTTACACATTGTGTATTTTTAAATTAACAATTGCGTTCGCTCCCGCGTTTTGTGTACATTTTGTTACAACCACATCCCCCCCGCCGTTATTGCGTCATTATTGTATACACTGTTGACCGTTCACAGCTCGTAAAAGGTTTATATATTATGCGTACGTGTAAAATAACATTTACTACCTCTTCAGAAACATATTTAATGCACACAGAATTTTTTTTTTTTCTACGTGTTCGGCGAAGGCGTCAAACAATTCGTCGCCGTCTTCATCGTTCCTACCTATATTTAGTACACTCATACATGCATATATATGTATATATGTAAACCTATGCTGGTACATTGGCTACCACCTAAGCCCTAGCGTGCGAAACAACCGTAAATATATGGTGCATATATTTTTTTGCGCTCCCTTAATATTTTCCTTCTACCCTCTCAACACTTTTTTTCACTCCAAGACTTTTCTTATTCATCGCAAACCTTTTAATTCTCCTTGTTGTCGGAGCACGAGCATTGATAATATTATTCGTGTGCATACCACATACACACTCACAGAAATTTATACGAATCGATAAAAAATACAACTTATGTACGTGTCCAATGCAGTATAAGCAGTTCGTATAACATTATAACGTATTTAATGCATAAAAATGTAACCTAGACTCGTTTGAATTATAACTAATATGATAATGTGAGCAGACAAAAAGAAATATACCCAAATATTTTCTACGATTTAACCTGGTCCCGGTTCTTCGATAGAAAAAAAATACCGTGATGGTAATTACATTATACTAGATAAAATAAATTAACGTATTGCTCAATTGATGGAAAATTTAACAGCATATTGAATAAAAATGAATGAACATTTTTACAAGTTCGTCAATACGACAGTGTACCAAAATATATAAATGAATGACAAATCGAAACAATAAACATGTACCGTAAGCTACGTTCCGTAATTTTTCGCATTGTAAAACGAAACGATTTTTTTCAAACTAAAGACAAAATCGTAAAAAATTATGAAAAATACTCTTAAACTTATCAATATAATCTGATTTTTATATTTTATTCGTGTACGGTTTTTTAGAATTCCTCGATCGGTTTCAATATAATTTATTGGTCTTTGTAATTGTTAAGCGCTAATTTGTAATATAATCGTTCCCTATAATTAAGACGTTATCGGTCAATAATATCGGACAATATTACGCGAATAAAAAGAATCTAGTACGCCACCAAGAACTATAGTATATCGAGTGATAACGACTACAACCCTAACATCAGTTTTGAAAAGTAATCAAATAAAATAATTTGAATAAAAGCGTTCAAATACTTTTCACGTAAATAAATTCACGTCTTAAATAGTTTTGAAAAAATAGTAAGTTGTAATATTTTAATTATTTTATCAGCGTACCTATCTGTACTTAAAATCAAATACTATTTTCAAGTACTTTTCTTTAAATTTTCGTTTCAATTCTATAAAATTAAAACAATAAATTAATTTACCGATTATATATTCGTATTATAATAGAATAACAATATAGATGATCAATAAGATATCAATCATTTATCCGTGCTGTACATATAAAATTAATATTTTTTTTTGAAATGTTATATAAATTTGCCGTACTGATCTATTCCAGACAATTCTTAAGTGTTTGAATCGTTTTCTTAAAAATTGAACTCGTTCGGGTTCATGTTCACAACATAAAGAATAAAACTCGTTCATATTCATGTTCATTTTTTTTTTAAAGTGAACAAGTTCACGTCTAAGTTCTACGAAAATAAGAGAACGCGTTCATTTAAACTTAATTATTTTATATTTATGAATCACCTTCTGTATAAATTAGACCTTTACAAAATGTATTAAGTATATTTTACTTTATGTTTAAAAACTTACACTAAGCATATTTTAATCAATGGTTTTATACATATATGTTTATATTTATTTAATTTATTATATTTTATATGTTTAAAATATGTATGTATTTAAACGCCCCAAAAATCATTCAAAATATAAACGTCTTACACGTTCACATTCTATTAGAAAAAAAACGAGTGACGTTCGCGTGTCGTTCACAAAATATCAACATGAACATGTGAACGTGCGCTCACGAACGACGTTTTTTCCAAACACTGTAATTCCATTCAAAATACTAGAACCTGAGAACTCTATTTATAGTCTGCAATATTATACACTATTGACTATTATATACTAAATTACTACCAAAAAACAAATTAATAATTTCATAACTGTAAATTAGTTTTATATTAACTTTCCAATTACATTTTAATTCTGATTTATAGCTTGTGGAAACTCTGAAATATTTTATTTGTCACAATCATGTAAAACATGAATATATTTTTACATTGTTTTTATGATTTGATGATAAATAACTTAATAGAACTTTTTTTAAGTATTTGAAAGTATCTATGAATACTTTTTTGAATATTTCAACAATTTTTCAAATACAAATTTCAAACACTTTAGATATCTATAACTGTATTTGAATTATATTAAAAATTATCTTTTACAAGACTGCCTACCATGTATATACAAAAAAGCAAGACCACCAGACAGCTGGTGCAACTAGAGAAGAACTAAAGAGTTTTTATTTTTTCCCCCTATTTCTTAAGGAAAAAATTAAAGTTTTTAATTAACCTGTTATTTACACACTTGTGTGTTTATTTTTACCAACATATGGGGCGTATAAGATAACTTTCAACAGTTGGTGGAAGGGGGAAAGAGCAACGGCAGCTTTTGCTTATCTCGGAAAATAAATGTGTGCACTGCGAATGGATTACGCACAAATTGGAAATCATTCCAAATCCAAAGACATATTGCTAAAAGGTAGATTCGTAGAAGGGAAATGTTCACTTCCAACGGAAACGGAGATGGGAAGACCAATCGTAAGCCACGAGTAACACGAAGCTTTCTATCACGTGCGGGAGATTTTCTCTACCCCGCGCACCCACAGTGCGAAACACGTTGCGCCGACATTTTTATGCGCGAGCCGCGCACGTTCGTTTTCGGTCGCGACAATGACAGTCGGAGTCGCAGGGATCGGAGTTGCCGCCGGAGACATTATCCGTACACGGTGTCTACGCCCGCACAACGTTTTAGACCCGGTCGGGCGGACACACGGACGGCGCGGGACGGCCACGATTGGCACCGCCCGGCGCGCCCGTCACTCACCGGTCGCGTTCTTGTTGCTCGATGTGGCGCCGAACGTCGTGGACCATCTCTTGCTCCTGGACGCCGTCCCGTTGCCAGCACCGGTCCCGCCGGCTCGCGGTGCCGGCGCCCCATGGCCACCGTCCACGGCTGCCGCCAGCCGTACGGCGGTCATCGCGCACCAGCAGCAGCACACCACCAGCAAGACGTTCGTAGCAGCTGTCCGGGCCATCGCGGTCGACGACGTGTCCGCGGCGTCGCGTCTCGGTAACAAATGACTCACAGCCGACGGTGCCGCGTCCGGCTGCGTGCGACCAGTGGCCGGTTCGTGCGTTTGTTTGCCTCGCGAGTGACCGAGCACGCGCGTGCGTGCTCGCGTGGCCGCGTGGGTGCGGGTGAAACTCCTTGTTTACCCTTTCATCGTTCGGTTCCTTTCCACCCCGTTACCGCGTAACCCCCACGCGAAAACGCGCCGTAAGGGTACGTACAACACTGTACGCGCCCGGCGACGGCTGTGTTGTGCAACGGTTTTCGTGATTTTTTTCATATACACACATATATATATATATATGTTTCCCCCTTTACGTTCAAAAGGAAATCGGCTTAACACGCAAACTGATTAATGAAGTTTTTATTGGACTGTATGTATAATAATAATAATAAGAATAATAATAATAATCACGCAGTGGTGGACAGCTCACGACTCGCAACGGCATCGGGGTTCGGTTATTTTTTAATATATATATATATATATATATATATTTCTTTATTTTTTTTTTTATTTTCTTATATTTTTATTGCTATTTTATTATTTCGTAATAGTCGGTAGGTTTACATACGCGTGTATACGTATTATTATGTTACGCTCTCGACGGCGCTATAATGGTCAATGGAATCGAAATAATTTATTATTAAAAACGTGTACCGGCGTGCTGCAACCGTTGCAGAAATGAAACGAACCCCGTACACCCCGTGGTGGTCGGAGGTGCGCGTGCGCGCAAGTGTGTTTAATATTGTAATAATACGCGTGCAGCTGTATATTATACGGTTCCACGTAAAAGGTCACTCGTGAGACTCGATAATAATACTTTGGAAATGCACGAGGACGCATATTACATGGAGTCGGTGTAACGGTGAAAACTGAGTTTCGCGTTATTATACATGTATCGTTTTATTTTATTATGCAAATCGAAAAATCTACGTTTTATTTAATACAAATACACACACTTATAATATGTGTACATAAAAATATTTATATTTATGGCCATTTTTTTTTTCAAACGAACGAATCACCGAACTATGTGAAACGAAATATCGTGGCTACTACGTTTATTTTGGTTTACGGTTTTTATTTCTCGTGCTAATAACAGTAGTCCGTCACCTTCCAAACATGCTGTCAAATTGATGTTTCAAGTATTGTTACTCCGTCCGTACATTACTAAATAAATAAACTTCAAAATATATACTTATAAATGTTAGTCATGTATAGAAAACTATCATTAATGAAGAGGTCCCAAAAAAAAATATATATATATATATGATTCAGGATATGTATGAAGGCTTGAGGACTAGTATCGAGAGTTTGTTTGGAATTACAGAAGATTTCAATGTAGGAGTTGGTATGCATCAGGAGTCGACCTCTAAGCCCTTATTGGTTCTCTATCATAATAGATGAGATTACAAAAAAGATACGGTACAAGAAACCATGGTGTATGATATTTACTGATGATATAATTTTGGTAGGAGGAAATGTGGAAGAAGTTTATAATAAGTTGGATGAGTGGAGGTTAGCCCTTAAAGGAAATAGAGTAAAAAATAGTAGAAATAAATCTGAGTGTATAAAATAGACTTTAGAGGAAAATACCAAGAAGTTTAGGGTATGAGGAATCCAATATCAATAAGTGTATATTTTATATATGAAGTAAAGAATATTAAATATTTATGATTATTTGTACAGAAGGACGAGAACTTTGGCATGGATGTAAAACATAGGATTATATGCAATTGGGTGAAATGAAGAAGCGTCGGATATTTTATATGATAAAATAATTCGAATGAGACTGAAAGGTAAATTTTATAGGAGTTTAGTGAGACTAATTATGCTATATGGTTCGGAGTACTGGGCGGTTGATAAAATAATAGAACAGAGTATGAGTTTTGCGGAAATGAGTATGTTTAGATGGATGGATGGAGTAACAAAAGAAAACAGAATAAGGAACGAATATACAAGAGGTATTATAAATGAGAAAAAATAGATTGATTTAGAAATGTGCGAGAATAAATATAAGCCTATCAACACATCGTGAAATATATGTAAATGCATCTAAAAACAAAGAATGAACTGCTATCTCAATAATCTAGCCGAACTCTCAAACAGCATTTCAGATCATAGTATATAATTCAATTATATAGCGGAATATCTTACTCTATTAAAAGAAATAGAATTTGTTTCCTCAGATATTCAATATACAACCACACACACAGACTCACTCAGTATTCTTAAAAACTTAAATAATCCTAAAAATACAACTCCATATAATATATTATATCCAAGTATTAAAATTTAATTAGTATATTTAATATACTATTTAAAACCAAAAAAGTCATTAAATTGCTTTGGGTACCCAGACACAATAATATCCCTGGAAATG